>VMBQ01001547.1:23255-41616 GCA_007657795.1 Dreissena rostriformis
TTCACAGGGTAATGGCCCTTTGAAATTTTCCATTGTACATATAGTGCAATTCTTGTCCGAGCTATTTCTCAGCAACTTATTACGGGAATTCAATGAAACTTTATGGGAAGCTTTACTACCAACAGGAGATGTACATATTATCAGCTGGTTATGGTCGGATGCTTTTTCACAGAGTTATGGCCCTTTGAAATTTTCTATAAACTGTACATATAGTGCAATTCTTGTCCGGGCTATTTCTCCCCAACTACTGACTGGAATTCAATGAAGCTTTATGGGAAGCTTAACTACCTTGAGGAGATGCGCATGTTATTAGTGGGTTCTGGTTAGATGATTTATTTAGAGAGTTATGGCCCTTTGAAATTTTTAAGTTGCTAAACCATCCATCGTAATATTTTGTCCAAAGTAATGCCCCTCAAGACATTTCCTTTTATCTGAATATATAGTGCAATATTGTGACAAAAAAAACCTTTGGGAAGCATCACCCGTCTCCGACGGTTTCTTGTGTTTATTAAAAGTGGACTATTGAAGCACTATATGTTCTGACATAATTACAGATTAAGACAAATTAAATAGGCATCATTGATCATTTCTAGTAGTTCTTGGCTGGCAACAGATCAGGAATGTCTGCTGCCATATAAGTGTAATGTCTCCTATATCTCTTGAGACTTTAGGCACTGTATGACTCTAAATTGTGAATTAAAGAAGTATGATCTTAATAACCTTTGCGTTTATTGTGCTTGTGGATGTTGTTTTTTGCCTTTCAACAATAATTTGCTCGTGTGTTTGCGCAGTTGCATATTGCAATTACATCACTAAGTAGTTTCATGTAAGGAAACAACACACAATCCTATAGACACATGAGGTTTATCACAACATAAAAACTCCTTCCCAGTTATTGATAAACTATTAATTTACATTCATCAAAACATAACAAACATACTATGTTTTCTTTAGAAAATCTCAAACATGATAGAGTTGCATTGTATCAAATAGTATAATTGCTAAACCATTGTTTCCATTTGATTATATCACAGTCTAATTTAAAAATGATTGTCGTTAGTGGAAACTCTATTACCCACCATTTGCATAAAATACACGAATGCAATATAACTTACAAGAAAAAACACATCTTAAATGTTAACCTGAGGCCCACAACTTAAAAAAAAAACTTGTTCTAAAACTTAGTCCCTAATTGTTTAAAAAAACAGTCTATCAAAGTTTCGCAGGGGATCGGTTACTATCATTGGTTTTTTAAATACGCTTATATATTCAATAGACTGAAGGGTCTTAGGGTAGCTGGTTGGATTTTGCTCCCGAAGATCCTCTGTTTGAAGGGATTTTTTTCCCAACTTTTATTCTTACTAATGCTATTATAATAATTTTAGCTTATTCTGAATATTACAGGTTGTTTGTAAATAGGCTGCGCTCTGTGAAAAGGGGGTTTAATGCATCTGTGTAAAGTTTCTTCCAAGATTAGCCTCTGCAGTCTGCACAGCCTTTTCAGGGACGACACTTTCTGCTTTGATGATATTTTTCGTTTAAAGAAAGTCTCTTCTTAGCAAAAATCTAGTTTAGGCGGAAAGTGTCATCCCTGATTAGCCTGTGTGGACATGTTAGGCACATGCACTAAACCCATCGGGCGCGAGTCAAATGCATTACATTTTTATCACATGTGTCTGCTTTCATAACTGTTCCAGATCATAGAGTTCAACCACCACCGTGTCTCCTTCGTGCAGGTTCGAGGCTCAATCCCAGTGTTCTGGAGTCAGACAGGAGTGAAGTACCGGCCTCCACCAAAACTTGATAAAGGTAAGCTAGAAATCACTCAGGTGGTGTTGTTTTGTTGTTGTAAACCTGTTCAAGGTCGCCATGGAATACATGAAGTATGTATGGTTTCCGCCTAGCGACCAGGAGGTCACAGGTTCAATTTCCACTGTGGGAGCATTCTTTAGATCTCTCCCAAAGATACAATTGCAAGTACTGATTCTACCAAGGAAACACACTCTTGAGCATTTAGGCTTTCAATGCAATTGAGGTTAAAAATAAATAGGTTTAAACTAAGCCTGTTTTGCTCCATTGACTATTGTATGTAGAAGTATCTGGGTGAGCAGCTAAAGGACACCGTGGATATCTTGCCAGCCACCACTGAGGCATGATTAAGGTTAGGCAAGAATCACTCAGTCCCTTGGGCTAGTTCGTTGTTTTAAGCCTTTTCCACTCCATTGACTATCGTATGTAGAAATATGAAATATCTGGAATAGCAGCACAGAGACACCAGTGGATTTCTTGTCAGCCACCACTTAAGCATAATAAAGATTTGGCAGAAATCGATCAGTCCCTTTGGGTTGTTTTTGTCGCTGGCCTAATTCACTGCCCCAATTATAATATGGTCTGCATGATTTGCTTAGGGTCACCTCATGGTCATAAAATTGTTATTGCTGCCACATTTGCATGCGTGATTGGCTTAAGGTCACCTCATGGTCATTAAATCTTTATTGCTGTCACATTTGCATGTGAGGCCTGTAAAATATGTTCAGCTGTTGCATATATTGAGCTGAACTTGAATTTCCTGAAGCTGCGAGAAATAATCAGCTGCAGGGAATAACATATTAAAATGTTTTTTAAATGAAAGGTTCAATATTCTCAAAATATAGACTTAGCTAACATTTCTTTTTTTTTAAGAAAGCATGCCAATATCAATATCACTTAATCAAAAGAGAATTATTTATTTGCAATATTCAAAAATCTTTATTTCTAGTTTTATAACATATAAAACAGCTAATCATGATCTTAAAGAATTGAAAAAAAAATCTAAATACATTACTAATATATAACTAAGTAATATAACAGATAAAAAGAAGTGATAGGAGAAAATCAATAGGAGAAAATCATCAATATAATCAAATAGGAAAACGCTTTTACAATCAAAATAATAAGAAGTCTTTTCAAGTGCACAAGACAAGTTCATTATTGGGATAACCCCTACATTGTTTGCAGATGTTTTCATACGACACTTGGACAAAACTTGTTTTCAACAACAAATACAAGTAGACTTTTGGTATAAGCCCAAACATGGGAATACATTGGTCATTATGAACTCCTTCAATGTTCCAGCGATGGGACAGTAGGACAAGAACTTCATAACCTTAAATTACCATTGGTTACATTAAGCCATATTTGATTTTTTCACTGAAATTTTGTTTTGGAAAAAGAGTCCTAAATTGACGTCATTTTTTCAATTTAATCCTTCATTTGCATTTTATTTCCATAACAGACTATTACCCTTTTGAATTATCAAAAATGTACATTCTCAATAAAATATTAGTGTCAATGAATTAAGCGTAACAGGCAAGGAAATATTATGGTATTTCGTCATTTTTGTGAGTTATTGTCATGTGAATGAAATTAGCTAATTGAATAAATCGAACAAGTTCTTTTATAATGTCATTTTCTAAACTAAACCATATAATAGTTAGATATAAGTTGGTATCAAGTTTATATGAGGCATAGGTCCAGTGTATATGAGGCATAGGTTAAATGTACATCCCACAGTACATATTTAAGGCAACACGATTAGTTTTAGTTTATTAATCACCAGGCAGACAGCTTACGGAGATTAGTTGTTTTGCTTTTGTTATTTAATAAATGTCCTTCCAGAAGCTTTGGAGGCGCCTGAAGCTTGATAACGGCCTCAAAGAATAAAACCAAACGGAAACCAGAATTATTTACATCATATAGTATCACATGCCAGTAGAATCCATGAGGAAGGAATGTATAGAAAAAAAGGACAAGGGAGACACACTTTCAGCTTTAAACGAAGTCTCTTGAAAACAAAAGTTCAGTTAAGGTGGAAAGCTTTTCTACGCAGATGCATTGAGCCTGGTTTTCCCAGAAACCGGCTCAATGTGATTTTTCATCCGAAGAGTTTGGTAATGTTTCGTGCTACGTCAATTCTAGACATAATTGAACATACTTGTGGATTGTATGGTAGTGACATAACAACTGCAGATATCTCCTGAGTCTGGTTGTTCATAAAGACATCATTTTCAATAATTATCTCGTTTTGAGACAGTTGAATCCACATGGACAGAACGTATAGAAATACATACAATGAGATATTGACACAATATTGTTGTACAACTTATAGAAACTTAAGGGCAAAAAGGTTTGGAATCACATTTGTATACGTGAGTTTTGCAGCGATTAAGTTTGTTATTTCCAATAAATTGTGCATGTATTTATAATAATACAATATGTGAATATGTAAAATAATTTGTTGAAATGATAAATGACAGGTTGTGGATAACTAGTACATTTTTAACATGAGGGAATGTTTCACAATGAAATAATCAATATATTCATGTAAAAGATAAATTGTCTGTGACTGCAATAATACATCTAATTACTTAATATTAAAATCAACACAACTATTGGAATAATAAGGATTTTTTTGCGCGAGAATACATAATTTATAAGTCACTAGAGAGCCTCTTATTTCTGTTTAATTATACATGTAACACTCAATGTTGCTGAGGCTCATGTTTTTTCTTGTGATTACATGCAGTGATATCATTGGCTCCATAAGGCGAACAAAAGTTTTTTTCTTCCACCATTATCTCTATAACTATTATATGAATATTAAATTGATTAAAATTATTTATGTTTTGCACTCATATGGTCATCCTTGTACATCGCAATTAACTTTGAATACATCATTTTACAATTATTTTGTTTACTAAAGATCTTGTGCCTAGTGGCTGGCCAGTAATAATATTATTATTTAAGACAAGAAAACATTGATGCAAAACCTCCCAAGTGCGCCCGTCTCCTTAAACAGAGTTTGTTAAAAGTCTGAAATTGACGACATTATTCAAAATCATTGTTTTGTTAAGAGACACAGGACATTCCACATGGGTCCATATTTGAGGATATTTTCTACATGGCGTCGGCAGAACGTTGCAAACTTATCATAACTCATGCTGCACGAATATTTCTGCATATTCATATGTCAGTTTGTATCAGTAAAAAGACAGTTTTATTGGCCCCATAAATGGTTTGTGGGTGCCGTACAGAAATCACCATGTCTGTGTGTCTGTCCCTTTGTCCGTCCATCCATCACTTAAGTAAAAGCAATTGATCATATTGTAATGTTATGAATTCTTAATCACATGAGTACAGTATGCTAATTTTTTTGATCGCTTTTTTTTCCCCATCATTTGTCATCCGTCATCCATTATCTTAATTTATCTTCTAAACACACTTGAAGCCACATTTATTTCTCAATCTTAATCAAATTTGGTCAAAACATTATCTCAATAATATTTCCAAAACATGGGGTCAAAACATATGGCACTGGGTCGAATTAAAGATAAACATGGCTTTCTAGGGGCTGGGACGGTTTTCCTTATATGGCTATGATAATAAGTGAAGCCTTGTGAACACTTTAAAAGGCACATTGATTTGCCCAGCAATTACAAAAGTTGTCATTATTTTTTCTTATGGTATATCGAATAAGATAAAAAGATAGTTCTGGTTAATTGTCAAGCAAGGCTTCCCAGGGATGGGGCAAATTTCCTTTTTTTTTGGCTTAATACTGAAAGCTTTGAATTGGTGTGTAAAACAATAAATCAGTCTCGCCACAAAGACACATCAGCACAGTTGTGTTGCCAGTTCTTTTAAACAAACATGTATC
Organism: Dreissena rostriformis; assembly: GCA_007657795.1. NCBI lineage: Eukaryota > Metazoa > Mollusca > Bivalvia > Myida > Dreissenidae > Dreissena > Dreissena rostriformis. Next base: position 28,948 of record VMBQ01001547.1, read on the forward strand.
AACCAGTGAATGTGTAATATGTGCATATACATGCATGTATAATGTTCTCTGGCAGCTTACACCCTGCATTATGGCATCTTCCTTAGGTTCATTACAATCATCTGGAATTCTTACAAGGTACTAATGATTCTGGGCTCTGAAACCTTGTCAACAAGAAGGGATTTAGTCAATACTTTATTTTGTGACTTTCTGCAATCAACAGCTATTTAAAAATCTATCTTAATAGATAAACCAGCGCTAAAACTAAAAAAAGTTTACATGGTCTTTTCAATTATCAACTATGAAATTAGTTAACCTATCAATTGATGAGCTTTAGAACCTTATTATTCCTGTGCACCGAAGCGCTTACGCACGAAACACCTCTTAAAGTACATAATCAGGAGTAGATCATTACTGAACAAGATAACAGCAATGTTAAATACACCTCCAAGAAATGCGTTTGCCACGATAAATAACCACTTTCCTATTAACATTTATTGCAGGCTTGATAATAGCATGTCAATCGTCTGCAAATATACGAATTAACACAGAACACCGGAACAAATGTTTGAGAGCCCTGTATATTTCAGGGTCTTTTACACACAAAATAGGTATCTTAGAATTCAATTTCATCAAACATTATTGGTAATTTTTCTGTCTTGTATTTGAATAACTGCGCTGGAATCTGTCGTAATGAGTTGATTGGTATTCTGATTCGCATGCTAATTTAATATATTAGGGCAAGTAGTACAGTTGGACATAGCCATGATGGAGTTTAACCATGCTTGGTCAATGATGCTTTTCAGTTTCAAGTTCAGGATGTGAATACATAATTTGAATTACCAGTGGATCTAATGAACTGAACATTCCCTTACCAAAAAAGTGCACAACAGTCTTTAGATGGCCTATTTACCGAATAGTCCAAAAGTAATTTTTCAGCTTTAAGTTCAAATAAACTGTATCACAACAACAGATATTCAACGTCAAATATGTCTTTATGGTAATTATATAAGGTGACTGATAGAAAAAAATAAAAACATTATGCTATCAAAGAAGAAGAATAGTCGAGCGCCCTGTTTTGGGACATCTCCTGTTTACATTTGAAGCAACTAACAAAAGCAAAATTGATTGGCAAACACATGTTAGGACGGTAATGTTTCCAGCATTTTTCCAGTATATTTATGTAAATGTTGTTGGGTACTTCAGACACCTAGTGTCAATAAGGTTGTGAAGTAAATTGCTTTTCCAGCAGGAATAACTCTCCCGATAATTAGTGTTGTCATATGCAGCCGTGGCATGGTGTGAAGTAGTATCAGCTAATGCGAGTCATTTCTATGTATGTTAAACTATTAACATGGCAGTTCTCATTTAAGTTAAAGTACTTTTAAGGAAGAAAACCAAATTAAAACAAATTCAAAACAAAGTTTTACAATACTATCACAATTGATAACAGATAAAACAATTAAATGCTTTTTGCAAACATTTTTACAGAATATCATTTAAAACATGCAGTTCTAAAACATTTTTTTGCCCTATATTTAATTTTCGTGTCATAGCTTAACTTGTTGTGTATTTCCATGTTTGCCAAGTTATTTTTGTAAATGAATTAAAGTTTGAATACAAAATATGTTGTGAACACGGGTATACATATGCGTATAGCTTAGATGCAGACCTTGCATTGAAAGTTATTTAATTCTACACAATTAATTGATACAACATTATTGACACCAGTTCTTTTCAGGATAAAGCACAGATTAAATATTAAAATATCAAGTTTATTGTAAAAACAGGGTAGTTCCTAAAATTATGTGTACTGAAATTTTCAACTGTTTGGTAGATTTTATTCAAAATTAATTATAATTGTTGTTTAATTTATCTAATCATAAACTCATTCGTCAATACGTTCAAAAAAGACACTGTTTCTTGTAAGTTTTTCAGCCTGCCATACTAGATAACGTCTCAGATGATAACTCAATTTTCTCCTGGCATTGTATGACATGATGAAGAGATTTCTATATTTTCAGGGTAATAAAGAGATGGTCTAGGTTCTTGTTTTACAAATCTGAAATGACTTCTAGTTTTAATATTTGCATATGTCTTTATAAGATGAATGCATGAACCAAAAGTTGCTTTACTTTGAATTAAGACTCTTTTTCGAGCTTTTTATGACATTACGCATGTTACTCTAGTAATAGTTTAAAATCTGGTATGCACTTATGGTAATACAAACAAAATAAATAGGATATCAACTGCTGCAAACTAATCAATGTAGAATAAGGCGTCTTACATAATTATTAACATGTGTTGGTCTTTTGACCTCAATTTCTGGCACAGCTGTGGCCGCAAATAAACAGCTTAAAGCCTTGTGAGATTTCTATAAAGCCAACGTCGTTGCTCAAAACATCACACCGTTGACAGAATAAATCCTTTGATCTATACAGAGGTCCTTTAAATAAATGGCATTGCATATATGTCTGAATGTTAAGCATACACTGACCAAGGAGCCAATTGATTATGCTCCACGAAGTATAGTGGCGCTCTGTCCGTCCGTCTGGCCTTCCCATTTCTAGCGTTAATGAACTGTACTTAGTTTGCGTGAGTCTAATACGAATTAACCTGGTAATAGTCTCTGCCATACTTGATGTTTCTTTGTCCGTCCTTCGGTCCTTCCATATTTATGTTGGCCACACTTTTTGTTTCCACGGGATAACGTATTCCCTGAGATCTGTCCATATACAGATTATGTTGTCAACTCTTGTTGAAATACTCAGTGGATCTTGTTCAAACGTTCACATTTTAATTGCTTCATGTGTAGATGATTATAAAGAAAGGAATTTAGGATAATGTTTTTTCTTGAATATTAGCCATGGTCTATTTTTTAACCTAAGTCATTTTCTTATTTCCTTACCGCATGAGATCTCAGAAGCTATTGATACAAATGTGATGAAACTATCGTTGATGCACAGTATCTGAATTCGATGATACTTTATATGCAGCATCCAAATAGGGTACACATACCCACATGTCAAGTCGTTTTGCACCAATGATATTTCAGGAAGTTATTGCCCTTCGATTTCTAATACAATTTTGTTTTCTAATGAAGTTTTACATTTCATTGCGAGTTCCTATGAACTGATAATCTAAATTTGATTACAATTTCAAAAGGGATAATCTTGAAGGGAGCACATGCACCTATAATCTGGTAATTGCGCATCAGTGATTTTTTGAAGGAGTTATTGATATTAAAATTCTAATTTGTTTTCAGATGAGATCTCCGAAGGTAATTATTTAAATTTATAAAGTTAAATACAGCATAGGCTTGGCATGCAGATATTGTCACAACATTCCGCAACAATGACTGGTCAATGTCATTGTTCCTGTTTGTTGATCTTTCAAATTGTTATCTCATGCTTGTAACGCATTCATTGACAAAGCGTACCATCTGGGAACGTCCATCAGTTGCGGTTTTATTTGTACAGAGACGTATAAGAAAGAAATACAAATGTATAACAGCGCATCGGAAACGTCAAACAAGACATCAGTTCTATAACCTTAATAGGAATATTGAAATGTTTCAGTATATGTAATATAGAAAGCATAACTATTTATTAACCAGTTCGAAATCTAACCATGCTTACAGTTTGTCTTTGATCTTGGTCACTTATTTACTTTGTTTTGGTCTTGTCTTGTTTTCATCGGCTGATGATATCACTGCAAGTAATCACTATGACAAACGAGTTCATTGGAATAACATTGTACACTGTAATTACACAGAGGGAAGAAGGTATGGGTGTCATTATTTTCCCATTCTCGTGCAATTCATCACACCTGCCTGTTTTACTGGTTGCAACATTTGTGAAGGTTCTTTCATAGCTACCAACATATTTGTATGCAAATAATGAATACAACACGTCATACTGCTTTCAATTGAAGTTCATTTATTAGTTGACGCAATTTTTATTTCCAATGTTTTGGTATTCCACTTAGTTTTTACTAAATGCTATTTTATTTCAAGAACTTATTTATTTTCTAAGCAACATTTGGCAGAATGTAGCATAAATCTCACACATATCTACAGTTATTGTATATATATATATAGTCGCTTTTAAAGAATCAGCCAAACAATAAATTTAGATAATGAAATACCTTTTTATTCCCCCACTTTATGAAGAGCGGTGGATGTTGATTCGCCCTTGTCCGTTTGTCATTCCACACCTTCCAATGTTTGGTTTACTGCGTTACTTTAGGTTCTAGAGGGATGAAACGTTACAAATACATCAAACATCATGTGAACTTGCACACGTCCTTATTTTGGTGTGGATATTTGAACGAAATCCCAGAGTTATGGCCCCGTTTTAGCAAAAAAATACGTTTTTAAATTAAGTTGCACGTAACTCAAAATGTCGTGCTGCTTGAGGGCTGAAGCGTTACAAACATATTAATCAGAATGTGAACTTGTGCACTTTTATATTTTAATTCCAAAGTTTTCGACACAACTGATGTTATGGCAACTTGTTACATCATTTAGTAATGTTTTCACTTATGTATAGCGCGCAATTAAAACCTTGCTGCTAGAGGGCTGAATTCTTTCAAACATATTTACCAGCATGTGAAATTCCACAAATGCATACTTTTCTTTGGATCTTGTTTGTCATAACCGTAGTGGTGGCCCCTTTTCCTGTAAAAATACATAAGGGGTGGGGCATATTTATTCTCCCTTGTTTGTCTTCCGTCCTATTTTGTGTATGTACCAAGTAACTCTAAAAGCATTGTAGTTATAGAGGGATGAAACTTTGCAAATATATTAACCAGCATGTGAACTTGCACACTTCCATACTGGACTGCACAGGCTAATCTTGGATGATACTTTACCCACATGCATTAACCCTTTGCATGCTGGGAAATTTGTCGTCTGTTAAAACGTCGTCTGCTGAATTTCTAAAATTAGCATTTTCTTCGATTTTTTTTTCTAAGACCACTATCAGAATAGCAAACAGTTTGGATCCTGATGAGACGCCACGTTCTGTGGCGTCTCATCTGGATCCAAACTGTTTGCAAAGGCCTTCAAAATCCGGTTAAGTCCAGTTTTTCCAAAAGCAGACTCAAATAACCATGCAAATTGAGGATGATGCATGGTCGTTTTCATCATGTGTTTGCCACTTAAGTAGATAAATGAAGTCTATTGAGTTCATAAAACCTGGGGGATATGTTTCTGATATAATTATGAAAGTGAGGAATATATAGCAGAAAAAGACAACAACTAGATAGAATACACAAACACACTAACTAAAACAATACATAAAAAATACATACGTTTTGTAACACATTTCAAAATGGAACGTACATTTCTCAATTTGAAGCATCTTTCAACGTAAATACCAAAACAGTAATTAGGTCAAAACTTAATTACAATGACAGCATTATAGCCACGCTTTTAGCGACGCTGATGTAAAATTGAAAGTTCCAGAACGGTATTATTCCCGTAATCAATTCTGAAAACACCACCATACTCATGCTAAACAATTGTCACGCTATATTTGTCTTTGTGGAGCAGCCGTCCCCAACGAGTAAAATCATAAACCTGCCAATGTTGTAACATCTCCGAGGCAATTTATCTTTAAAAGTTACAAAATTGAACATTATCCCCTGGGAGGAATTTATTAATATGGAACGAGTTTAGACAGCTACAAACTGACCTTTTCAAATGAGGGTCAGAGGTCACAAAAATGTCAAGTCACAGGAGAGAGGAGTTGGGTACACTGAGGTTTGTATTTACAACCGAAATACATATGCTTTTAAAGGTTACGTATATAACATGATTCCATTACTGTATAAATATCATGCTTTGGTAGTGTAGAAGAGATATATATATATATTTTAACTAAGCCCGTATAATATATTTGACATTTGCGCATCGAATAGGGTAACATATTCGACTGAAACGTGGTACGAATGACAATAGATTTGATGATATACAAAAGTATATAATTATATAAGATTATTAAAATATTAAAGCAATGTTCTCTATTTTACCATAGTAGTAAAACAAAACAAATTTTGATTAAAAGAACGCATTTACAATTTATTGTCTGGTAATGCTGCTGATGTGCATAATATAAACAAGTGCATACAAACCATTTAGAATGCTGCACTTCATGTCCCACTCCATGAAGGAAATACTTATGACTTCATGTGAGAACACCTATACATTTCTTCTTGACAAGTTAACAAAATGTACATACTCAATACAATATTAGTGTCTGCATGAAATAAGCGTAACAGGGAAGGAAATATCACCTTATTTTGTCATCTTTAGATCGGCTGTTTTCGAAGAGCGCTAACGCTCACAACTAAAAATCAACACCAATATTGGAATAATAAGGATTTGTTGCGCGAGAATACATAATTTATTAGTCACTAGGGAGCCTCTAATTTCTGTTTTAATTATACATGTAACACTCCATGTTGCTGAAGCTCATGTTTTTTTTATTGTGATAACATGCCGTGATATCATCCGCTTTATAAGGCAAACACAAGTTGTTTGCTCCCACCAGTATCTCTATAACTATTATATGAATATTAGATTGAGTAAAATAATTTATGTTTTGCACTCATATGGTCGTCCTTGTATATCGCAATTTACTTTGAATACATCATTTTACAATTATTTTGTTTACTTAAGATCTTGTGTCAGCTAGCGGCTGGCCAGTAATGATATTATTATAAAAAAAAAAACAAAAAAAAAAAAACAAAAAAAAAACATTGATGCAAAATGTCTCAAGTGCGCCATTCTCTCTACATAGAGTTCGTTCAAAGTCTGAAATTGATGACATTATTCAAAATCATTGTCTTGTAAAGAGACACAGGACATTACACGTGGGCCAATGTCTGAGGATATTTTCTACATGGCGTCGGCAGAACATTGCAAACGTATCATAACTCATGCTGCACGAATATTTCTGCATATTCATATGTCAGTTTGTACCAGTAAAAAGACAGTTTTATGGGCCCCATAAATGGTTTGTGGGTTCCGAACAGAAATCACCTTGTCTGTGTATCTGTCCATTTGTCCGTCCATCCATCACTTAAAGTCCCATAAATACTAAAAAATCAACGGAAATTTCTTACAATATTTCGTAAAATAAAGTTACCCAATACAAAATAAGTGTTTCTTATAGCAAAAGCCAATATCTCAACGACAAATGTGGTCTTGTAACATGGATGTTTGTAGATACAAAATGCTTGTTTTTAATTTTTCGTGTCACAATGAGTTCGATTTTAATTTCCCGCACTGATATCTGTTCATACAACATACAAACACTAAAATGGTACCATGTTAGTGTTCGTGTGTCGTATGATTTGATATCGTCCTGGGAAATTTAAATGAAATTTATTATGCCACAAAAAATAAAAGTTTTCCTTATATGGCTATGATAATAGATGAAGCCTTGTGAACACATTAGAAGGCACATTGATTTGCCCAGCAATTATGAAAGTTGTTCTAATTTGTTCTAATGATATATCGAATGAGATAAAAAGTTAGTTCTGATTCATTGACAAAACGGCTGGGGGAGGGGGCAGTTTTCCTGTTTTGGCTTTATACAGAAAGCTTTGAATTGGTGTGTAAAAAAAATATTCAGAAGCCACAAACACTCCACAATAATAACATCAAGATCAGCACAGTTGTTTTACCAGTTCTTTTAAACAAAAATGTATCAACCAGTGAATGTGTAATGTTTGCATATACATGCATGTATTATGTGCTCTGGCAGCTTACACCCTGCATTATGGCATCTTCCTTAGGTTCATTACAATCATCTGGAATTCTTACAACGTACTAATGATGCTGGGCTCTGAAACCTTGACAACAAGATGAGATTTAGTCGATAGTTTATTTTGTGAATTTCTGCAATCAACAGCTCTTTAAAAATCTAAATAGATAAGCCAGTTCTAAAATTAAACAAGTTTAAATGGTCTTTTAAATTATCAACTATGAAATAAGTTTATAAGTCTTTTAAGTCTGAAATAAGGTCACATACATAATCAATTAATTGATGAACTTTACAATCTAATTATTCTTGTGCTCCGAAGCCCTTACGCACGAAACACCTCTCAAAGCTCATAATCAGGAGTAGATCATTACCGAACAAGAGAACAGCAATGTCGAATACACCTACAAGAAATGCGTTCGCCACAATAAATAACCACTTTGCTCTGAACATTTATTGCAGGCTTGATAATAGCCTGTCAATCGTCTGCAAATATACGAATTAACATCGGAACAAATGTTTGAGAACCCTGTATATTTCAGGGTCTTTTACACACAAAATAGGTATCTTAGAATTCAATTTCATCAAACATAATTGGTATTTTTTTCTGTCTTGTACGTGAATCACTGCGTTTGAATCTGCCGTAATGAGTTGATTGGTACTCTGATTTGCATGGTTATCTAATATATTTTGGCATATAGTACAGTTTGACATAGCCATGATGGAGTTTAACCATGCTTGGTCAATGATGCTTTTGAGTTTCAAGTTCAGGATGTGAATTCATAAATTGAATAACCAATCGATCTAATCGACCGAAAAGCTCCTTACCAAAAAGGTGGCACACCAGTTTTAAGCTTAACTATTTACGGAGTAGTCCATACGTTTTTAGATCTTAGTTCAAATATACTGTATCACAACAACACATATTCAACATAAAATATTTCTTTATTGTTATTATATAAGGTGACTGATAGAAAATATGCATTATGCTATTAAAGAAGAAGAAGAGTCGAGCGCCCTGTTTTGAACAGCTCTTTTTAACCTTTGAAGCAACTAACACAAGCAAAATTGATTGGCAAACACACTTTATTTAATATTTAAAGACGGTTATGTTTCCAGCATTTTTCCAGTATATTTATGTAAATGTTGTTGGGTACTTCAGACAACCAGTGTCAATAAGGATGTGAAGAACATTACATTTCCAGCAGGAATAACTCTCCAGTTTATTTGTGTTGTCATATGCATCCGTGGCATGGTGTGCAATATTATCAGCTAATGACAGTTACTTCAATGTATGTTAAACTAATAACATGGCAGTTCTCATTTAAGTTAGAGTACGTTTAAGGAAGAAAACCAAATTGAACCAAATTCAAAACAAAGTTTTAAAATAAATCACAATTGAGAGAAAAAAAATCAACGCTTTTTTCAAACAGTTTTACAGAATATAATTTAACAAATTCAGTTCTTAAACATTTTTTTTTTGCCCTATATTTATTCTTCCGGTCATAGCTTAACTTGTTGTTCATTTCAATGTTTGCCAAGATATTTTTAAATGAAAGTTTAAATACAAAAGATGTTATGAACACGGGTATACATATGTGTATGTAGCTTAGATGCAGACCTTGCATACAAAGTTAATTAAATTCAACTACATTAATTGATACAACAATATTGGCACCAGTTCTTTTCAGGATAAAGCACAGATTAAATATTAAAATATCAAGTTTATTGTAAAAACACGGTAGTTCCTAAAATTGTGTGCACTGAACTTCTCAACTGTTAGGTAGCTTTTGTTAACAAATTACTGCTGAATTACCAGAATGTGTATATATGAAGGAAATGTGTTTGGTCATGCCCAATTCAAGCAGAATTACGAACCTTTTATTTTTTTCCACCTAAGATATATTAACCACTCAATTTTGTGTACTCAACTTCTCTTTAATTGCTTTCCAGATTTAACTCAAACTTTCACATTTGATTGACCTTTATGTGTAGATGAACAAAATAATTCTTGCTGCAGTCAGTTCTGGTGGCATATGTTCCTGTGACACTTGTCTAGTTTAATTTTGTTGTTTTATTGAATTTAATCATAAACTAATTTGTCAATATATACAAAGATTGGCACTTTTTCTTGTTAGTTTTTCAGCCTGCATTAAGAGATAACGTCTCAGATGATAAATCGATTACCTACCGGGCATTGCATGACACGATAAAGAGATTTCTTTCTGTTCAGGGTAAAAAAGAGATGGTCTAGGTGCTTATTTTGCAAATCTGCAATGACTTCTTGTTTTAAGCTTTTTGTTGACATATTAAGACTCTATAGAGCTTTTTAGCTCACCTGATTGCTCAGGTGAGCTTAAATTATCGGTCTTTGTCCGTCGTCTGTCCGTCTATCCGTCCGTTAACATTGGTTTGTAAATACTCTAGAGGCCACATTTCTTGTCCGATCTTCATGAAACTTGGTCAGAAGATTTGTCCCAATGATACCTCGATCGAGTTCGAAACTGGGTCATGATGGGTCAAAAACTCGGTCACTAGGTCAAAAAAAAGAAAAACATTGTAAACAACGTAGAAAAAGTCACATTTCATACCATATCTTCATGTAACTTTGTCAAAATGTTTGTCTTAATGATATGTTGGTTGAGTTCAAAAGTGGTTCCGGTCCGTTGAAAAACATGGACCAGGTCAAAGCTTGAAAAACCTTGTTTATCATTAACCACAAAGCACGCAGCTTTGATATTTGATATGTGTCAAAGATTGTTCAAATCATGCCACTGGGCAAGCTCATTTTACAGGTGAGCGATCTAGGGCCATCTTGGCCCTCTTGTTATGACTTTACACATTCGACTCTAGTATTAGTTTGAAATTTGTTATGCATTACTGGTAATAAATACAAAATAAATATGAGGTTAAATGCTGCAAACTAATGGATGTAGCACATGGCGTGTTTCATAGATATAAACATGTGTTGGTCATTTTACTTAAATATCTGGCACATCTGTGGCCACAAATAAACAGCTCAAAGCCGTGTGAGATTTCTATAAAGCCTACGTCGTTGCTCAAAACATCACATCATTGACAGAATAAATCCCTTGATCTATAAAGAGAGGTCATTTGAATAATGGGAATTTGCACATGTGTCCGATTGTTAAGCATTCATTGTCCAAGGAACCAATTTATTATGCTCCCCGAGGTATACTTTCTCCGTCTGGCCTCCTATTTTTAATGTTAATGAACTGTACTTAGTTTGCCTGAGTCTAAAACGAATTTACCTGATAATAGTCTCTCCCCTTCTTGATGTGTCTTTGTCCGTCCTTTGGTCCTTCCATACTTCTGTTTGCCACACTTTTTGTTTCCGCGGGAAAACCATTCCCAAGATCTGTCCATATGTAGATTGTGTTTTCAACTCCTGTTTAAATACTCAGTTGATCTTGTTCAAACTTTCACATTTGAATTGCCTTCATGTGTAGATGATAATAAATAAAGGAATTTTGGGTGTTATTTTGAATTTTCTAATTTCCTTGCCGCGTGAGATCTCAGAAGCTATTGATTCAAATGTAATGAGATAATCGTTAATTACACAGTATCTAGACACCTTGTGATCTGAATTTTATGATACTTTATATGCAGCACCCAAAAAGGGTAGACATGTCAAGTCGTTCTGCACCAATGATATTTCATGAAGTTATTGCCCTTCGATTTATAATACATTTTTTTTCTAATGAAGTTTTACATTTCAACGCGAGATGATCTGATAATCTGAATTTGATTAGAATTTAAAAAGTGATAATCTTGAAGCGAGCAAATGTACCTCTTATCTGGTAATTGCGCGTAAGTGATTTTTTGAAGGAATTATTTATATTTAAATTCTAATTTGTTTCCATGTGAGATCTCCGAAAGAATCAGCCGAACAATATATTTAGATAATGAATTACCTTTTTATTTCCCCACTTTATGAAGAGCGATGGATGTTAATTCGTCCTTGTCCGTTTGTCATTCCACACCTTCAACTGTTTGGTTTACTGCGTTACTATTGGTTCTAGAGGGATGAAACTTAACAAATACATCAACCATCATGTGAACTTGCACACGTGCATATTTTGGTTTGGATATTTTCAACGAAAGCCCAGAGTTATAGCCCCGTTTAAGCGAATACATTCGTTTTTAGCTCATCTATTTTTTGAAAAAAAAACATTATGAGCTATTGTCATCACCTTGGCGTCGGCGTCGGCGTCCGGTTAAGTTTTGCGTTTAGGTACACTTTTCTCATAAAGTATCAATGCTATTGCATTCAAACTTGGTACACTTACTTACTATCATGAGGGGACTGGGCAGGCAAAGTTAGATAATTCTGGCTTGCATTTTGACAGAATTATGTGCCCTTTTTATACTTAGAAAATTGAAAATTTTGGTTAAGTTTTGTGTTTAGGTCCACTTTTTTCCTAAAGTATCAAAGCTATTGCTTTCATACTTGCAACACTTACTAACTATCGTAAGGGGACTGTGCAGGAAAAGTAAGGTAACTCTGACTGGCATTTTGACGGAATTATGTGCCCTTTTTATACTTAGAAAATTGAAAATTTGGTTAAGTTTTGTGTTTAGGTCCACTTTTTTCCTAAAGTATCAAAGCCATTGCTTTCATACTTGCAACACTTACTAACTATCGTAAGGGGACTGTGCAGGCAAAGTTATGTAACTCTGACTGGCATTTTGACAGAATTATGTGCCCTTTTTATACTTAGAAAATTGAAATTTTGGTTAAGTTTTGTGTTTAGGTCCACTTTTTTCCTAAAGTATCAAAGCCATTGCTTTCATACTTGCAACACTTACTAACTATCGTAAGGGGACTGTGCAGGCAAAGTTATGTAACTCTGACTGGCATTTTGACAGAATTATGTGCCCTTTTTATACTTAGAAAATT
>VMBQ01001547.1:47292-144872 GCA_007657795.1 Dreissena rostriformis
CCACCACCACCACCACCACCACCACCACCACCACCACCACCACCACCACCACCACCACCACCACCACCACCACCACCACCACCACCACCACCACCACCACCACCACCACCACCACCACCACCACCACCACCACCACCACCACCACCACCACCACCACCACCACCACCACCACCACCACCACCACCACCACCACCACCACCACCACCACCACCACCACCACCACCACCACCACCACCACCACCACCACCACCACCACCACCACCACCACCACCACCACCACCACCACCACCACCACCACCACCACCACCACCACCACCACCACCACCACCACCACCACCACCACCACCACCACCACCACCACCACCACCACCACCACCACCACCACCACCACCACCACCACCACCACCACCACCACCACCGTCCAGTGACAAAAAACGTATTCACACAATGGCTGCCACTACAACTGACAGCCCATATGGGGGGCATGCATGTTTTACAAACAGCCCTTGTAACAGTCCAGTACATTTATGTATATGTTGTTGCATGGGTACTTCAGACACCTAGTGTCAATAAGTTTGTGAAGTTAATTGCTTTTCCAGCAGGAATATCTCTCCCGATAATTGGTGTTGTCATATGCAGCCGTGGCATGGTGTAAAGTATTATCAGCTAATGACAGTTACTTCTATATATGTTAAATTATTCACATGGCAGTTCTCATTTAAGTTAAACTACGTTTACCGAAGAAAACCAAATTAAAACAAATTCAAAACAAAGCTTGACAAATAACACAGGCTTGTATTTCACAATTGATAACAATTCACAATTGATAACTAATAAAAAAATTAAACGCTTTTTGAAAACGGTTGTACAGAATATCATTCATAAAATTCATTTCTCAAACAAAAATTGTGTAGTATTGTGCCCTTTATTTTTTATTTTTTTGTCGAAGCTTAACTTGTTCTACGTTTCAATATTTGCCAAATTATGTTTTAAATGAAAGTTTGAATACAAAATGCATGTGTTGTTAACACGGGTATACGTATGTGTATGTAGCTTAGATGCAACCCTTGCATTCAAAGTTAATTAAATTCAACAACATTAGTTGATACAACATTATTGGCACCAGTTCTTTTCAGGATATTAAGCACAGACTCATATTAAATTATCAAGTTTACTATAAAAATATGGTAGTCCCCAAAATTATGTGTACTGAACTCCTTCTTTACTGTGAGGTAGATTTTTGTTCAAAATTAAACTGCTGATTTACCAAAATGTGTATAATTATGATCGTGAAGGAAATGTGTTTGGTTGCGCAAAATTCTTGCAGTATTATGACCTTTTTTCCACTTTTAAAATATGAACCCCAGAATTGTGTATAACTTAACTCCCCTTTAATTGCTTGCCAGATTTCACTCAAACTTTAACATTTCAACGACCTTTATGTGAAGATAGTCGTGAAAATAATAATTTGTGCTGCAACCAGTCCTGGAGGCATATGTTTCTGTGAAACATTTCTTGTTAAACTTTGTTGTTTAATTCATTAAATCATAAACTCATTTGTCAATACGTTCAAAACGTGACACTTTTTCTTGTAAGTTTTTCAGCCTGCCCTAAGAGATAACGTCTCATATGATAACTCAATTTTCTCCTGGCATTTCATGACACGATGAAGAGATTTGTATCTGTTATTAAAGGGTAAAATCTGAAATGACTTCTAGTTTTAAGCTTATGTCTTTATAAGATAAATGCATGAACCAAGAGTTACTTTACCTTCAATTAAGACTCTTGCTCGAGCTTTTTATGACTTTACGAATTGGACTCTAGTATAAGTTTGAAATCCGGTATGTATTACTGGTAACAAATACAAAATAAATATGATGTTAAATGCTGCAAACTAATCAGATGTAGCATATGGCGTTTTTCATAGATATTAACATGTGTTGGTCATTTGACCTCAATATCAGGTACATCTGTGGCCTCACATGAACAGCTCAAAGCCGTGTGAGATTTTTATAAAGCCAACGTTGTTGCTCAAAACAGCACATCATTGACAGAATAAATCTTTTGATCTATAAAGTGGTCCTTTGAATAATGGGAATTTGCATATGTTTCCGAATGTTAAGCATGCATTCACCAAGGAACCGATTTATTATGCACCCCGAAGTATAGTTGCGCTCTGTCCGTCTGGCCTTTCCATTTATAATAATAATGAACTGTACTTAGTTTGCGTGAGGCTCACTCGAATTCACCTGAAAATAGTCTCTGCCCTACTTGATGTGTCTTTGTCCGTCCTTTGGTGATTCCATACTTCTGTTGGCCACCCTTTTTGTTTCCGCGGGATAACTCATTCCCTGAGATCTCTCCATGTGTAGATTATTTTTTCAATTCCTGTTAAAATACTCAGTGGATCTTGTTCAAACGTTCACATTTGAATTGCCTTTATGTGCAGATTATTATAAAGAAAGGAATTTACGATAAGTTTTTTTCTTGAATATTAGCCATTGTCTGTTTTTTTCTCCACTATAGTCATTTTCTAATGTCCTTGCCGCGTGAGATCTCAGAAGCTTTTGATACAAATGTGATGAAACTATCGTTAATACACATTATCTAGACACCTTATGATCTGAATTTGATGATACTTTATATGCAGCACCCAAATAGGGTAGACATGCCCACAATTATATTTCAGAAAGTTATTGCTCTTCGATTTATAATACAACTTTGTTTTCTAACGAAGTATACATTTCAACGCGAGATCCTATGAACTGATAATCTGAATTTGATTACCATTTACAAGTGATTATCTTGAAGGGAGCACATGCATCTTTAATCTGGTAATTGCGCATCAGTGATTTTTCGAATTAGTTATTGATATCTAAATTCTGATATGTTTTCATGGGAAATCGCCGACAGTAATTATTTAAATTTATAAAGTTAAATACAACATAGGCTTGGCATGCAGATATTATGAAAACATTGCGCAACAATGACAGGTCAATGTCATTGTTCCTGTTTGTTGATCTTTCAAATTGTTTTCCCATTCTTGTAACGCATTCATTGACAAAGCATACCATCTGGGAACGTCTATCAGTTGAGCTTTTATTTTTACAGAGACGTATAATAAAGAAATACAAATGTATAACAGCGCATCAGAAACGTCAAACGAGAGAACCATTCATTAACCTTTATAGTAATAATGAAACTGTTTATCATATGTAGTATGAAAAAGCATTTATATTTATTAACCAGTTCAAAATCTAACCATGCTTACAGTTTGTCTTTAATCTTGGTCACTTATTTAATTTCTATTGGTCTTGTGTTGTTTTCATGGGCTGATGATATCACTGCAAGTAATCACTATGACAAACGAGTTCTCTGGAACAACATTGTACACCGTAATTACACAGAAAGAAGATATGGGTGTCATTATTTTCCCATTTTCGTGCAATTCATCACACCTGCCAGTTGTTGTTTTACTGGTTGCAACATTGGTGAAGGTTCTTTAATAGCTGCCAACATATTTGTATGCAAATTAACACAGCATGTTATACTGCTTTCAATAGAAGTTCATATATTGGTTAACATAATTTTAATTTCCAATATTTTGGTATTCCACTAATCTTTTTCTAAATGCTATTTAACATTTATTTTCTAAGCAATATTTAGCGGAATGTAGCATAAATCTTACACATATCTTCGATTATTGTATATATTGTCACTTCAAATGAATCAGCCGAAAAATATATTAAGATAATAAATTACCTTTTTATGCCCCCACTTTATGAAGGGATGTTGATTCGCCCTTGTCCGTTTGTCATTCCATATGTCCCACGTTTTTGTTTACCGCGTACATTTTTTGTGCAAGAGGGTTGAAACTTTACAAATACATCAACCAGCATGAGAACATGTGCTCGTTCATATTTAGGTTTGGATATTTTCAACGAAATCACGGAGTTATGTCCCCGTTTTAGCATAGAAAAACGTTTTAAACTAGTGTTGCACATAACTCAAACTGTCTTTCTGCTCTCGGGATGACACGTTACAAACATTTTAATCAGCATTTGAACTTGTGTACCTTTACATTTTAGTTCCATAGTGTTTAGACACAACTGGTGTTATAACAACTTTTTACAATTTTTCACTACTGTAGCATGTAACTAAAACATAGCTGCTAGAGGGCTGATACGTTACAAACATATTAACCAGCATGTGAACTTGCACACCTCCATACCTTTTTCTGGACCCTTTCGTCACAACCGCAGTTGTGGTCCCCTTTTCTGTACAAAATAAATTTTAATTAGGAGAGGGTTTATTAATCCCCATTGTCTTCCGTCCCATTTTTGTGTGAAGCAAGTAAGTCATGAGCAGTATTGTAGCTCCACACATCCATACTGGACTGCACAGGCTAATATGGGATGACACTTTACGCACATGCATTAAGTCCAGTTTTCCCAGAACAAGGCTAAAATTATTAAGCCAATTGAGAATGATGCATTTTATAATTTATCTCCGGAATATACAGAAACAAGTGTGTTCGCCTTTAAGTAGATAGCTGTGGTCGATGGAGTGCATTAACCTTGGTTATATGTGTCTGATAAAGTTGTGCAAGTTAGGAATAAATAGCAGAAAAAGACAACACATAGGTAAATACACAAACCCACTAACTAACACAATACACAAAAAATACATACATTTTATAACACATCGCAAAATGAAACGTTAATTTCTGAATATGAAGCACAAATATCTTTCAACGTAAAAAAGAATTATACGACAACTGTATCTGAAGTGCGAAATGGAAATCATATAAAATTCATATTAGCTTCTCGGGGGATGTATTGAAGGCATGCACGCTATTCCCTATACCAACACAGTAATTAGATCAAAACTTAATTACAATGACATCATTAAAGCCACGCTTCTAGCGACGCTGTTGTACAATTGAAAGTTCCAGAACGGTATTATTCCGGTAATCAATTCTGAAAACACCATCATACTCATGCTAAACAATTGTCACGCTATATTTGTCTTTGTGGCGGAGCCGTCCCCAACGAGTAAACTCATAAACCTGCCAATGTTGTAAGATCTCCGAGGCAAGTTATCTTAAAAGATACAAAATTGGACATTAGCCCCTGGGAGGAATTTATTAATATGGAAAGAGTTCAGACAGCTACTAAATGACCTTTGCTAATGAAGGTCAGAGGTCACAACAAGGTCAAGTCACAGTAGAGAGGAGTTGGGGACACTGAGGTTTGTATTTATAACCGAACAAATATGCTTTGAAAGGTTCTGTATATAATATAATTTCATTATTATATAAAAACTTCACATTTTGTTCTGAAAAAAAAGACCCTGATAAAATTGAGCCCCTGGGAGGATTTTTTTTATATGGAACGAGTTTAGACAGCTACGAACTGACCTTTGCTAATGAATGTCAGATGTCACACAAAGGTCAAGTCACAGTAGCGAGGAGTTGAGGACACTGAGGTTTGTATTTACAACTGAAAAAAAATGCTTATAAAGGTTATATATATATATGATTTCATTATTAAATACCAACTTCACATTTTGTTCGGAAAACCCCCCCACAAACCCTGATAAATTTGATGTCCGAACCAAATGTATGGCTGACATGTAGTTTATAATATCAACAAAAAACAATACTCCTAAATAGTTGGTAACACAATAAGACGAAGTAAATTGACAATTCTAGTTATCAGTTTAATATTTAAGGACTTAATTTCGCCGGAGAGTTTTGATGGAAGCGGTGTTAATATTAAATACATGTACATACCTTGGCTAGATTTACGCTGACCACATAGATTTTCAACAACAAACTGCCCATCTGCTAAAAGTACGACGAGTCACACGATCTTATTTTCAAGAGCCTAAAATCCCAATTACTACTCTGCAGTAGAGGAAACTTGGGGGGGGGGGGGAAGGGGGGTCAAAGCATGAGACTTTTTTAACGGCGTAGCTGAATAACCCAGCTTTTCACCTTACTTGACCTTTGAAAGTGTCCAGTAGAATTCAAATAAAATTTCCCGCGGCTAGACACGAATGAAAACACTTCATTTATTCCATTGGCTGATTTGAGCATAATACCCCAGAACATTGGAAACATGACCACGTCTTTGTAGTAAAGCATGATACGCTGGTTAGCTGCGTGTTGAACATGAAACAATTTTATCTCTAATGAAAAGTCTTGACGGATAGAACAGTTCAACACTCAACTCTTGACATCAATACAGTGTGTGTGTGCCCCTTTATATTGAGAGGATTGTACTTAAAGGCTATGTTCTTATATTTAGTTATTACTACCATTTTGCTGTCTGTGTACTAGTATTATTTTGTTCATAAAAGTATCGTTTTTCGATATCCTGATATTAGTTTTGGCCAAACCATTTAAAATTGTTTTTGAAATTGAACATAGCACATGTAAAAGTATAAAGTTTTAAACAAGCCGTCGTTCCAGCAGTGGAATCGTGACCTCTCTTCAAAGCATTGCATTCCAAGCCGCAAGGTATCAGAGTCAGTTCGCGGTCAGTACAGGGATCGTTATATAATATAGACGGTATCGCGTGAAATAGGTGAACTTGAATTTTATTTAAACCAGATGTTAAATGAAGATATTCGCCGATATAATTATGGTATCTCAATAATAGATTCCTAATGTTTTTTTTAACAAAACCATGATAAATATTATTTTTGATTAATTTAACAAGAATTATTCCACCATATTGACAAATTTATTATGATTCCCGATACTGTTAATAATCGAATCAAATAGCATTGCCCGAAAAACCACTAAACAGGTTTGTCCGAAGAACGCGCGAATAAATATTTATAATATGAACGGATACTTCGCGTGTGGCCGGTTGACTAACATGTTTTAATTTCAATTCCATTCTACTTTTTTGTATCTATAAATATATGATCAGCAATATAAAATAATGTAAAATAAACCGCGAAAACTAAGCGTAACCTCCCGTACTGCGTGAAATGCAGCTTAGAACTGCACAGAAAAAGACATATGCTATCTTTGATTTCATTCATTAAACTCTTTACCTTTCACCAACTCCAACCACAATCAACGCCGTATATCTTTTTTAAAGATATTTCTTGTTTATAGATAATGTTAACTACGTGCGACCTTCAACATTTCCTCGTGAAATGGCGACGGGATCTAGCTACACCTGCACATATTAACGAATTGTATGATTCTGACTTCCTGGTTAATAGTATACACGTCATTACCAACCTTTATGATATAATATATTTCAAATATGACATTCATTAATACTTATACACTAAAAACAATTTTTACTTGTTATAATATTCTCTTAATTTACGAATTCCTCCAAGGCCATTTCGCCTTGGCTAATAAAAATGTTGTGAATCCTTGGAAATGTCATTGTTACACTAATGATTGTGCTAATGGTCGTCGTCCTACTAAGAGGCATCGTTACCAGTGGTCTCAATAACACAAATGCTTTATACAACTGACATATGAATGATGTTATGCACTGGAGCATCTCAGTCGTGTTGTTCTAAACTTTTAACGGCCAATTAAGCTGAAGGCTCTAAACTGTTTGATAGAGTTATTTATGTGAAATGAATGTCAATAATATAATTGTATAAGGTTATTTAACGTTCAGTTGTTCTGTTGTGAACAAAACGAAGCTATAATTGAAGGAGTACACAGCTGGCATACCATATTGGATGAAACAATAGGCCAAAGTGAGCATGCCGTCTGTGTATGATTACAAATATGCCTCAGTACATAACGGTGTTGATTACTATTTGTATTATATTCCTATTGTATTCTGTTGAGTACAATCATCACCGATGTTAAATGTACTTAAAAGTATGAAAACGAGATTCATTTAATTACTAAGCGCGACGTTAGTTGTAAACATTGTGTTTGTTGAAAAAAAGATTCACAGCTTATTGTAAAAGTTTTAATAATTGTATTAAGTTATTATTAACTTTGTTGTGTCAAATCTGCGATCGGTCAGGTTTCAACACCATGTAGATTCTATCGTTTTTTCATAAAGTATTCTTTCGGAGTAAGCTCGGACATTTTTATTTTAACTTAGCCCATCAAATATATTTGACATTTGTGCATTAAATACGGTAACTTATTCGACTGACACGTGGTACGAATGACAAAAACAGATTGAATGATATACAACAGTATATAATTATATAAGCTTTTTAAAATATTAAAGCAGTGTTCTCTATTTTACCATAATGGTAAAAAAATAAACATTATTATAAACAGAACGCATTTAAAATTAATTGTCTGGTAATGCTGTTGAATTGCAAAATATAAACAATTGCATACAAACCATTTAGAATGCTGCACTTCATGCCCCATTCCACGAAGGAAATACTTATTACTTCATGTGAGAACACCTATTCATGTCTTCATGACACGTTAACAAAATGTACATACTCTATAAAATATTAGTGTCTGTATGAAATTAGCGTAACAGGGAAGAACATATCTTTATAGCTTTTTATGTCATTTTTGTTAGAATATCATCTAAATAGAATTAGCTAATTCAATAAAACGAACACATTCTTTTTAATGTCATTTTCTTAACTAAACCATACAGTGCGATATAAGTTGGTATCAAGTTTATATGAGGCATTGGTTCACTGTATATGAGGCATAGGTACACTGTATATGAGGCATAGGTCAACTGTTCATCCCACAGTTCATATTTAAGGCAAAGCGATTAGTTTTAGTTTATTTAATCACTACGCAGACAGCTTACGGAGTTTAGTTGTATTGCTTTTGTTATTTAATAAATGTCCTCTGAAACTTCTGAGGCGCATGAAGCGTGATAACGGCCTCAAAGAGTAAAACAAAACGGAAACCAGAAATAATTATATCATAGAGTATCACATGCCAGTAGAATCCACAAGGAAGGAATTTCCTATGAATAAATAAAGTACAAGGGAGACACTTTCAGTTGTCATGGAATTTGTTCGATTATAAGTAGTCTCATGCAAACGAAAATCTAATTTAGGTGGAAAGGTATTTTACGCAGATGCATTCAGCCTGATTTCCCAGAGACTGGCTCTATGCGAATTTTAATACAAAGAGTTTTTTGTTTAATGTTTCTTGCCACATCAATTGTAGAAAAATTTCAACATACTTGTGGATTGTATGGTGGTGTCATAATGACTGCGGCTATCTCCTGAGTCTGGTTGTTCATAAGTATATCATTTGAAATAATTATCTCGTTTTCAGAAAGTCGACTCCACATGGACCGAACGTTTATTAATACAAACAATGTGATATTGACAAAATAATGTTATGCAACTTATAGAAACTTCAGGGCAAATATGTCTGGAATCACATTTGTATACATTTGCAGCAATTAGGTTGGTTATTTCTAATAAATCGTGCATGTATTTAACGAAAGGCAATTTGTGAAAATATGGATATTCACATTCTGAAAAGCATTTACAACGAAATATAAGCAACAGGTGACCTACATGTTGTATCATCCGTAATGGCTCGGATTTGGTTAGTGGAACCAGTCAAATCTCTGCACAGAGATTAATGAAACTGATCTGTAATAATTTTGGGAACCATGTTCAGGTGGTCACATTTTTGCCATTTCTTCATACATTGCTACGATATTGCATATGATAAATTATGAATGGGTTCACTCACAATATGTGAAAGATTAATATTTTCGTCATGAATTGCATAACTTGATTTTACATTAGAATATTGAATGGTAAGTATGTATTCTAAAGGTATCAGACAATATTGGCTTTCACTTTACATGTTTAAAGTTCACTAACGATATATGAATATAAGATGGAGTAAAATAATGGACACAATCAACAGTTTTGTTTTGCACTCATATGGTCGTCCTTGTTTATCGCCATTAACCTCGAAAACATCATTTTACGTACGTTTATAATTCCTTTGTTTACTTAAAACGCTTTGTCTGGTGGCTGGCCAGTATTATTAATCAAAGCAAAAAAACATTGATGCAAAACATCCCTTGTGCGTCAGTCTCCCTATAGAGAGTTTGTTCAAAGTCAGAATATGACGACATCATTCAAAATCATTGTTTTATTAAGAGACGCAGGACATTGCACATTGGCCAATGTCTGAAGATATCTGCTTCATGGCGTCGGCAGAATGTTGCAAACTTATCGTTACTCAAGCTGCTTGAATATTTATGGAGATTGAATATTCATATGTTATTTTGTACCAGTAAAAAGACAGTTTTATGGGCCCACAAATGTTTTGTGGGTGTCGTACAGAAATCACCATGTATGTGTGTCTGTCCCTTTGTCCATTCATTTATCACGTAAGTAAAAGCAATTGATGCTATTGTAATGCTATAAACTCTTAATCACATGATTACAGCATGCTTATTTTGGTGATCGCTTTTTGTCCGTCATTTGTCATCCGTCGTCCATTATCATGATCATATATCTCCTAAACACACTTGAGGCCACATTTATTGCTCAATCGTCATTAAATTTGACCAAAAAATTAATAATATTTACAAAACATGGGTTCAAAACCTAGCTCACCGATTCGAATTAAAGATAAACATTGCCTTTTAGGGGGTGGGACAGTTTGCCGTTTATGGCTTTAATAATAAGTGAAACCTTGTGAACACTTTAGAAGGCACATTGTTTTGCCCAGCAATTATGAAAGTTGTTCTTATTTATTCCAATGATATTTCTAAAAAGGTCAGGTTCGTTGACAAACATGGCTTTTCGGGGATGAGGCAGTTTTCCTTTTTTGGCTTTATACAGAAAGTGGCATGTAGAAAAAATAAATCAAAAGCATCATAGACTCGCCAATAATAACATCAGCACAGTTATGTTGCGAGTTCCTTCAACCAAAATGTATGAACCAGTGATTGTGTAAAGTTTGAATATACATGCATGTATTATGTTCTCATGCAGTTTACACCCTGTATTAACGCATCGTCCTGAGATGTATTACGATGATATTGAATTCTTAGAATGTGGTAATGATTTAGGGCTCTAAAACCTTGTAAAGAAGAAGGGATTTATTCGATACTTTATTCTGTGAGTTTTTCCAATCAACAGCTCTTTAAAAATATATCTGCATACCAGTGATAAAAGTTAACAAGTTTGCATGGTCTTTTCAATTAACTATGAAATTAGTTTAGAAGTCTATGAAGTTTGAATTCGGATCACATTATCTGTAAAGTGATTAATTTTACAACCTTAGTTTTCCTGTGCACCGAAGCGCTTACGTACGAAACACCTCTCAAAGCACATAATCAGGAGTAGATCATTACCAAACAAGAGAACAGCAATGTCAAATACACCTCCATGAAATGCGTTTACCACAATAAATAACCACTTTCCTCTGAACATTTATTGCAGGCTTGATAATAGCCTGTCAATCGTCTGCAAATATACGAATTAACGCAGAACACCGGAACAAATATTTCAGAGCCGTGTATATTTCAAGGTCTTTGAAATAGACAATAGGTATCTTAGAATTCAATTTCATGAAAATAATTGGAATTTTTTCTTTCTTTTATGTGAACCACTGCGCTGGAAACTCATGTAATGAGTTGATTGGTATTCTGATTTGCATGGTAATCTAATCAATTAGGGCATGTAGTACAGTTGGAAATAGCCATGATGGAGTTAAACCATGCTTGATCGATCATGCTTTGCAGTTTCAATTTCAGAATGTGAATTCATTATTTGAATTTCCAATTAGGGCCACTGAGGTCAACGTCAGTGTTACCAAAAATAGAACACTAGTTTTTGCTCGAAGACTTAAAAGATTGTTCGAATTAATTTGCTTTTGTTTTAGTTTTCTGCTAGCTTTAATGCATATCTACGGTAGGATTGCATTTTGGGCCAGTTTGGTCAAGGTCTTTGTTACTAAACATAGACAACGGTTTCAGCTCAATACATTGACTTTGGATGGAGGTATTGTTCTGGAATTTGGTACGTTTGTACCTTACATGCAGACCTTTAGTTCAAAGTGAATTAAAATAAAAATAATTGGTAAACAATTAGGTTCAAATATACTGTGTAACAACTACATATTTTTAACATCAAACATGTCTTTGTGGTAATTATATAAGGTAACTGATGAAAAATATACATTATGCTATCAAAGAAGTAGAAAAGTCGAGGGCCCTGTTTTGGGACAGCTCCTGTTTACATTTGAAGCAATTAACAAAAACAAAATTGATTGGCAAACACATTTTATTTAAGACTGTAATGTTTACAGCATTTTTCCAGTACATTTATGTAAATGTCGCTGGGTACTAAAACACTCAGTGTCAATAAGTTTGTGAAGTGAATTGCTTTCCAGCAGGAATAACTCTCCAGATAATTGGTGTTGTCAAATGCAGCCGTGGCATGGTGTGAAGTATTATCAGCTTATGACAGTTACTTTAATGTATGTTAAACTATTAACATGGCAGTTCTCATTTAAGTTAAAGTTTGTTTAGGAGATAAATCCCAATTTAAACAAATTCAAAGAAAACAAAGCTTTACACTCATACCACAGACTTGTGTAACACAATTAATAACAAATACTTTTTTTCGTTAAAAAGCTTTTTGCAAAATGTTTTTCAGAATATCATTAACTTTATTCAGTTTTTAAACAAAAATTGTGTTTTTTCCACCTATATTTAATGTTTGTGTCAAAGCTTAACTTGTTGTTCATTTCAGTATATGTCACTTTAGTTTTAAAATAAAAGTTTTAATACAAAATATGTTGTGAACACGGGTATACATATACATGTAGCTTAGATGCAGACCTTGCATTCAAAGTTAATTAAATTCAACTAAATTAATTGATACACAATCATAGGCACCAGTTCTTTTCAGGATATAGCACATATTAAATATTAACATATCAAGTTTATTGTAAAAACACGGTAGTTCCTAAAATTTTGTAAACGGAACTTCTCAACTGTTAGGTAGATTTTGTTAAACTGCTGAATTACCAGAATGTGTATATGATTGTGTAGGGAATTTGTTTGGTTATTCCAAATTATAGCAGAATTATGACCTTTTTTTGTTTTACCACTTTAAAAACATGCACCCCACAATTGTGTGTTCTCAACTCCGCTTATACATAGGCTTGGCATGCATATATTGTCACAACATTCCACAACAATGACAGGTCAATGGCATTGTTCCTGTTTGTTGATCTTTCAAATTGTTGATCTTTCAAATTGTGTTCACCATGCTTGTCATGCATTCATTGGCAAAGCGTACCATCTGGGACGTCCATCATAAAAGTGTTTATGTTATAAAAACATTTCTGAATTTTATAAACACTGAATAAAAATAAACAAAACTCAAAACTGACATTCATTATTATTTTAACACTCAAATGATTCTTGCTTGCACAATATTCTCTTAATTTACGAATTTCTCCATGTCCAATTCGCCTTGGCTATTAAAGGATGGTGTGAAAGCTAGGAAATGTCCTTGATACACTTATGATTCTACTAATGGTCGACGACCTCATAAGAGGCATCGTTACGATTGGTCTCAATAACACAAACGCTTTTTGCAACTGACAAATGAATGATGTTGTGCACTGGGATATCTCAGTCGTGTTGTTCTAAATGTTTAACGGCCAATTAAGCTGAAGGCTGTTAATTGTTCATAGAGTTATTAATGTAAATGAATATTAATAATACATTAGTATCAGGTTATTAAACGTTCTGTTTTTCTGTTGTTCTGTTGTGAACAAAACGTTGCTATACTTGGACGAGTACACAGTTGACATACCATATTGGATAACACAATAAGGCAAGTTCGATGTGAACATCGCTGTGTATGATTACAAATATGCCTCAATACATAACGCTCTTGATTAATATTTGTATTATATACCTATGTATTCTGTGAAGTAAAATCATCATCCATGTTAAATGTACTTTACAGTGCCAAGTCTGAAAAAAAGAGATTCATTTAAACATTATTTTTTCATAGGCAACGTCTAAAATAGTCCCCAACGTAATTCTGCACAACCTAACAAATTGCAGCTGTGCTGATAACTGCTCCTGAAGTGTAAATGGAATTATAAAATGAACATACCTGAAATTATCAACGCAATTGTTTAGTTGAAGATGATGTTTTTATTTATTAAAAATAATCTCTTTTTTGTTTGTTGTTTATAAATTACAATAATACCAGTTATCAATGTTTGCATTATTTGTTTTGCAATTGCAGAAATGTAAATCTGTTTAAATATATATACATATCGATGCCATTTTTGTGCAAGAAAATGCCAGTATAAGTTCCTCCCCACAAATGGCCTATTAATAAGCCCTTATTTCCATCGGTTCGTTGGATAAAACTTTATGTCTTTTCAAGTATAAACAATATAAATCAATGTCTGTTTTATTTTCGGAATTCATGAAATCCAAATATCTTTATCCTCATGATTGTTAAACAGGTTTTTAATTTGTTATTAATGTTCAAAAACATAAGAACGCTACACACGTTAAATAAAGACAAAACAATGACATCAATGAACTTTAAAAGTATAATCATATATATCCACTGAAACTTAAACTGACAAGAAACACCTTTAAAATAATAACAAATAAGACGGACATCGAGGGAGAAGAAAACTGCAAAGTATAGCCGCATGTTTTACAATTATCTGTCTATCGTCTGTTAAAATATATTTTCTTCCACGGAGCACCGAAACTATTTCTTTTTTGTTGATTGCACTGTGTATTGCTTGACACAAGCAATAGTGACGGTATTTTCCAGTTTGATTGAAATAATCGCTATTTTTCGTCTTCTGTGTGCCACTGCGCTGGAATCAGTCCTAATGAGTTGATTAGTAGTCTGATTTGCGTGGTAATCTAATGTATAAGCCCATGTAGAACAGTTGCACACTTCGTTGATGGAGATAAACCTTGCTTGCTAAAAGACGCTTCCATCGCAGTTTCACATTTAGGATGAAAATATAGTGAATGCTATGTAAGTTTCATTCTGTACTCAAATTTATCCGATGAGCTGAAGAAAGGTTTACACGGCGAGACTTGTCTAAAGGCTTTGCCATGCAATATTTATAAATAAAATCTTTGGTGAAACAATCAAAATATTAGCGTTAAATTGTTAAAAGCAATAGCCAAAAACAGATTAAATAAACTGAAAAGAATCTTGCGTAGTAATATAAAAAGTATTTGTGATCTTTCCCGGTTACGCCAGGCGAAATAGTCCTCCAAAATTCAATGTAAGAGTAACAAGACACAATATCGCTGTATGCCTGGATTCAAATTAAATGAGCATTCCAAATTGTACACATTCAAGTAGAACAGAGAAGGCTTTGTTCCAACTTAAATTCTTGTTTCACCTAAGCAAAAGACACAAAACAAAGATTGCTGCCATTTTCAACTTACACAATGTTTACCCTTACATCAAGCATTATGCAGCACTAATGATTTTTTGCCCGCCCATATTGTAAATTTTAGTCTATTAACAATTCTTCTTTTGACTCACTTTTTACAAATTCGTATATAAAGTCAAACTTCTACTGGCTAATGCTGTTATCCCCAACATTTTTGTATGGATAAAAGTCATCATGTTTATTTATCGTCTAGTTTTGTCTGCTTCCATGATGAATTGAAAATCGTCACGCGGCATACACGATACATTTGTTCATTACGATTTTCCTTTTCCATTTTAAAACAGTTGATGTAAGCTAGCAAGTCTTTGTGGATATACATGTTTTGATCAACTAACAAAGGAACGACTTATTGATCAAAGAAATAACCCTTTAAATTCGACGTCAATTGTCAAAAAGTATAAGACTTATGCCCCACAATTATGGTTAAACACTCTTTTAAGTTACTGACACTGTTCTCAATCAGTTAATTGTTCAACATAAACACTTAACAAAAATAATTAAAAACATCGCGTTATTAAAGTACATTCTACATTATTAAATAAATCTACAATTCAATCTCACCGGTGTCAAATACTTAATAAAAAACTTCGCGTTATTCGAGTACATTCTACATTATTAAAATTCAATCTCACCGGTGGCATGTTAGCCATATATTTTATTCACATTTTATTATAATAATCCATCCTTAACACACAAATACGTCATATTTAATGCAACTGCGTTTCAAACGGCCCATACAATGGCGTCCTTGCACTGAATGATGCAATCCGGTGATGTCAGCAGACAAGGGCATGCAGTTTGGCGATATGTTTTGTATTAATTAAAAAAAATCAATGGCAACGTTGTATTTGATTAATTATTTAAGGCTATAATTCTTAAACGGTACATTTATTTGAAATGTATTAATTCGATGCATGCATTATTTAAAATTTAAGAACAAATGAATGAGTATGTTTATACATTTTAATGAGCTAAATCGTCCACAAGTCTTAACTGCATTTGACCTTTAACCGAACGTGAAAGGCAAAAAATGTAGTCCGCTATGTTTATAAAGTAGCAGTGTTTTAATGCTGGTAGACTTGTTACGCACAAGTTTACATGACACACAGAGTATTCTTCTATCATATCATTTATCTATAGGATAAATAATGTTCTTACGAAAAGTGATTTGAATTAACTAAGCATCCCTCAATCATAAATGGAACAAAGTATGTATTACATTTTTTACAAAAAGCAGCCAGCCAACTGATTGAAACACACTTTGGAGCAAATATACACAACACATTAAATGGAACAAATATACACAAAGTGAATATTCGGCAGCATCAGTAGTGCACCAATCTTATTGATTTAACATATTGAACTTTATTCATAACAAGGAACCAATTGCCAAACAGTGAGACAAAACTCAATTGACATAGACAAGACACATAAATAACAAACACACAAATGAAAACAACTGGGGTCACTTCATTTGAACGGTCATTGCAAAGCTTTTGTGGTTTAAATCGGTATAAAGGATAAGCAAACCTCACGCTTGGCCCATCGTTATTCATAAAAACATTTAAGTGTATGTAAAAGTTAACAACAAGACAATATTTATCGTATTTTTATGTACATTTATTTTTATGTCGTAAGCCATTCCAAACACATGTTTACAAAGAAGTAAATTGCTTTTTCAGAGGATTAATCTCCTGTAAAATGACGTTGTCATATGCAGCTGTATTATCACTTAATGGCAGTTATTTCTATATAGGCTAAACTTTTAGATTTGTTTTCAACTATTTGCAAGACAGTTCTAATTCCAGTTTAAGTACACACGTTTCAATAAAACCAATTTAACCCAAATCCAAACCAAGCGTTACAACAACAACACCATCTTAGCGAGGATTAAAACAAGTATTTATAACAAATTAAAACAAAGTAATTTAGCAAAGACTTTGTAAAATAAAAAGATTTAAATTAGTTCACGGTCAAAGCACAAAATTGTTGATTTTTGCCATATTATATTTTGGTGTATAGCTGAATAATGTTGTTAATGCCATACTTTGTTCAAATGTTATTTTAAGTTTTATTTTAAGTTTATTCCCTTTAATACTTGAACATTTTCATCTGCACTATATTTCGAATGGAACATTTGCCAAGTCGGCTGTTTCTTTTTAGTGTCCCAATACAAATGTTTATGTATAGCTCGACCTGTTATTTGTACTTTTGTTCTTAATTCACATATTGGTATAATATTTGGCAGGTCTTGTATCGCTATGAACTGAAGACATTTAAATTTAAATTAACGTGATTTTCTTTTAACTTTTAAAAGGATAATAATGGATCGTTGCTGAAATGTTTTAAAATAACCGTATGGAATCATTNTACGAAAAGTGAATTTAATTAACTAAGCATCCCTCAATCATAAATGGAACAAAGTATGTATTACATGTTTTACAAAAAGCAGCCAGCAAAGTGATTGAAACACACTTTGGAGCAAATATACACAACACATTTAATGGAACAAATACACAAAGTGAATGTTCGGCAGCATCAGTAGTGCACCAATCTTATTGTTTTAACATATTGAACTTTATTCATAACAAGGAACCAATTGCCAAACAGTGAGACATAACTCAATTGACATAGACAAGACACATAAATAACAAACACACAAATGAATACAACTGGGGTCACTTTATTTGAACGGTCATTGTAAAGCTTTTGGGGTTTTAATCGGTTAAAAGGATAAACAAACCTCACTGTTGGCCCATCGTTATTCATAAAAACATTTAAGTGTATGTAAAAGTTAACAACAAGACAATATTTATCGTATTTTCATGTACATTTATTTTTATGTCGTAAGCCATTCCAAACACATGTTTACAAAGAAGTGGTGAAGTAAATTGCTTTTTCAGAGGATTAATCTCCTGTTAAATGACGTTGTCATATTCAGCTGTATTATCATTTAATGGCAGTTATTTCTATATAGGCTAAACTTTTAGATTTGTTTTCAACTGTTTGCAAGACAATTCTAATTCCAGTTTAAGTACACACGTTTCAATAAAACCAATTTAACCCAAATCCAAACCAAGCGTTACAACAACAACACCATCTTAGCGAGGATTAAAACAAGTATTTATACCAAATTAAAACATAGTAATTTAGCAAAGACTTTGTAAAATAAAAAGATTTAAATTAGTTCACGGTCAAAGCACAAAATTGTTGATTTTTGCCATATTATATTTTGGTGTATAGCTGAATAATGTTGTTAATGCCATACTTTGTTCAAATGTTATTTTAAGTTTTATTTTAAGTTTATTCCCTTTAATACTTGAACATTTTCATCTGCACTATATTTCGAATGGAACATTTGCCAAGTCGGCTGTTTCTTTTTAGTGTCCCAATACAAATGTTTATGTATAGCTCGACCTGTTATTTGTACTTTTGTTCTTAATTCACATATTGGTATAATATTTGGCAGGTCTTGTATCGCTATGAACTGAAGACATTTAAATTTAAATTAACGTGATTTTCTTTTAACTTTTAAAAGGATAATAATGGATCGTTGCTGAAATGTTTTAAAATAACCGTATGGAATCATTTAAAATTACAACGAGCATAACATATTGCAGTACCGATATTGTTTACTCATGTACACTCTAAATAAGCAACTATTGGTTTTTCCATTTCCGGGAAATGTGCAGATAATAATTCTTGAGGACATTTTAAAAGTGAAATGCAATTTAAAGTGCACGCACTTTTTATGATTTTGTTTTCAATGGAATGAGTCTGCAACGGCATTCTACAGCAAAGACAAATTCGTGCTGTCGTGTCCCCTGGTATAAATGCAAATAGAAAATTAAGTTAATATTGTGGTTTTTTGGATACGTACAATAGAATATAATAGATGCACTTTATGTGCAATTTTATTACCCAATCTTTATGAAACTTTGTAAATATGTTTTATCTTCACACAATCTAGGCCGAGATTAAATCTGGCTATGGTGTGTCTATAAATTATTTCGCCAGGTAAAATCTAAATCAAATCAATAAACCATGTTTTAATCTGGCTCAAGTTTGGTAACACAACTAGATCACCTGGCTAATTCCTTAACAGTGGCTGTCTGTTAACTCAGGTTAGCGCTTAAGAATCATCATGGCCCTCTTGTTTAATTTAATTTCGTAAACCAGAGAATCAAAATTTGGTGCATTTTAAGTACATATTAAGCTTAGACTCTGTTTATGAAGTACTTGATTATGAAGTAGCCTTAAGGAAAAATATAACCAAAAGCCTTCAATTTAATAAATCATAATTGGTTTGTGTCCATTCTTTCTTGTAATGACAGCTACGTTTAATGCAACACGAACATTTAATTAAATGAGAAATGGCAAATATAGTTATGCTATGCCCTGAAGGAGTTTGGATTTAAATATACAAGTTGTTGTGTTGAAAAAGCAAAGTTTAATTATAATTAGTAGTTCTTTTAAGTAAACTTTAGTTTGAACAGATTTTGGTTCAAGACTGATAATACACTACTTGTACTTTTGAGTTATTGACTGGCATTACTAAATAAACATATTTTCATTCTAATAAGGAGTACATTGGTAATACTTTGAAATTAAAGATATCTAAGATATTTAGTTTTAAGTATGAGAAAACCAGTCTAATAAGAAGATAAATCAGATGTCTTACACACATTACACATGTTCATTAATGACCTTTATACAAAATAACTTTTGGTTGTATTAGAATGTAGTTTCAAAAACAATTGTAAGTAAAGTTACAAACACTTGCCTCAGTAAATAATGTATGCACTTGCTCACCATCAAACATAAAATTAAAAGAAGATGAAACTGAATCGCAGCAGCAGGACAGTTCTCTTTTCATCACTACGAGGTCCTTTATTTATGACAAGTGACCAATTTAGCAACTATTAGACAAAGGACAAATGCTCACAGCAATCTCACAATAAAATCTTCTATCTAGAAGGAGTGCTGTATTGGAAGAAGAAAGATCGGTCACTGAGCATTTGAACTGTCAACGGAAAGTCTTTTTCAAGAATTCTTCAGAACTATTTTCAAAACAATTTTCCTCGCCCCTGATTCCCGCGTGGAATACAATGACTGACGCAACACATTTCTTGTTAATATGAAATTAAATATTATTATTGTCATCTTAGAGTATTGAAAACGTCGTTACAAACAACAACGGCTACTCCTTGCAGATTATAAAACATATCAATCGATACAAAAGGATAGAATTGTTTATGTATATTATTATAAACTTTGGCTATTGTAAACTTGTGGTGTCATTTATTTAATCATAAACTCATTCATCACTACAAATTAGGAATACACAAGTTTCTTGTAAGCTTTTCAGCTTGTCATAATACACAACGTCTGGGATGATAATGATTTGTCTCAGCATTGCATGACACAATAATAACGAGATTTCTGTCTCTCAAGTGTATTTAAGGGACACTCTAGATGCTTGTTTTACAAATCTGAAATGACAGTTAGTTTTAGGTTGCTGTTGGTATTTTTTGCATATGTCCATATAAGATGCGCGGGCTTCATGGAATCAGTGTTGCTTACTTTTAAGATCAGGGTTTGCCCCTCCATATTGATATCAGTAAGTTTATTTTTAGCTCAACTGAGTACAACCTGTCCTTCATTTGTCGTGTCTCGTCCATCGTCAACATTTACCTTGTGAACGCTCTAGAGGCCATATGTATTGCCTAATCTTCAAGAACCTTGGTCAGAACATTTTTTCCCAATGATATCACGTTCGAGTTCTTCAAATTTTGAAGATGAACTACTGAACACATTGCATGCAGTACTCAATTTGTGTGTGTGCAATTTTGAGAAGTGAGTTGGGCGATCCTTTGTTTACATTTTTAAATGTTTTACGCACAGGCACTCATCGATTACTTGGAGAGACATTTGCAAGAAAAAAGTTGGAAAAGCAAACTACTTTCTATGGCATGTTAGAAAGAGCTTAGCTATTTACTGGATTGGATGACGTTATCGATGCATTTAGTCAAACATATTTCCATCATTAAGCTATATCCAATGTCAAAAGCGTTTTTGTGATTAAAGGCATTGGGCATTGTTTTGCTACCTATAATTCATACTTGTCAATAAATACCATATAAATATGATGATGGTACAATTTAATATATGTAACATATGGCGTTTCTCACGAAAATGAACATATTGTGGGTATTCATTATTTAGCGTAGAATAAACAGATCAAAGCCTTATGAGATTTCTAAAGAGCCATTCTCGTCCATCAAAACACCACCTCCTTGCCAGAGAATATATATTTTGATCTGTATAAATAAGTAATATAAGCAATAGGAATTGCTTCGGTTACCAATGGCTAATCAAGTCCGGACTTATGGAGCACTTTATTTTTCAGTATCTAACACACTACAGTGAGAAGATGCACTTTTACTTATCGCGAAATACATTTATGTATTGGAGGAATATTGCAACTTTAAACAATATTGCCAGATTGAAACATTTCATTTAGCTACGTAGGAATATTGAAAACATTTCACATGACATATAAGAAATGTATTAATATTCCCTCAACCAGTTTGATATCTTGCTGTTGTCTTTCAGCCTTGTAACATAATTTCAGTTCGTACATTGTTGTGTTGTGAGTATTGCCTGATGATATCACAGTATGTAATCACAATGAAAAACGAGGACTTTAAAGAAGCAGTGAACATCGTTATTATAGATAAAGAAAATGGTAAGAAGATAGCATGAGTGTCATTATACTCATGTTCTGGAGCAATTCATTAATCTAACATTTACCAATTGCAATATTCCTTTAGATCTGAAAACCTTTACGGAAATAATATAGCTTTTCCTCGTTGCACTATTTATAGTTTGGATCTGGTGGTATAAAGCTTCATGAATATTCCATGTTTGAGTTGGTGTCATAATGTATTATCTGTGGGTTCGGCCGATAAATGATAACTTCTGTAATGAAATTAAACATAATACGACATAATTGCTTTGTTTGTTGTGTTATTACGCAAAATAAAAAGGCTTAATATTTCAAGCAATATCTTGAATATGGACATTTACAACGGTGTTTTTCCCCTTTATATGAGGTCGATATAGTGAATTGAATCATCAAACATTGGTTATAAATAACGTTTCTGATAATGTTATGTTAGTTCAGAAGAATAACAGAACATTGATAAATTGATCGAATGATTGATCGAGCGATTCATCAATCAATTCAAACAATAAATCAAATAATCCGTCAGTCAGTCAGTCAGTCAGTCAGTCAGTCATTTTATAAATAAATAAATAAATAAATAAATACATAAACAAATAAATTCATCAATCAATAATTTAATCAATCATCACTCTTAGTATCAGTTATATAATATAGTTAAACACAACTAAAAATGCAACGAAACGCAATGTAGGTATTGTACAAACATCTTTGAACATATATCTCACTTGTATTAAGCTCTAGCTGCATGAAGACACTAACATCCTATTTAATACCTTCGTGTTTATGTACCTCGGGGTCTTTATTGAAGACAAGCATCACATTGCGTTTACAAACACAGTACTTTAGTCTAAATATAATTACATCATTTAGCCAGGCTAATAGAGACGTGAGAATCGAATTTAGAGTTCCATTACTTATTTATTCCTATTATCCACTACGAAAACAACATTATACACATGCTAAATAAATACCATGCTATTATTGCCGTTGCGGTGAAGCATTACTCTACGAGTCGATCCCCAAACCTGCTTAGGTTGTAAGAACTCAGTGTCAATTACGGATCTGCGAGAGTGACAACATTGGACAAAATGGAGGAAATCAAATAGTTGAAACAGCTACGAGATGACCTTGGCAAATAAATGTCAAGGATCACAAGACGATGAAAATGATCGCAGCGAGGTGTAGAGGATACTTTCAGGTTTGTGTTCAATCCCCGAAAATATGCTTTGAATAAGTAATATTGATGAAACTCAGGCGACCATTACGTTCTTTATACATGTATGTCATTAGTAGTGCAATGGGAAAGTTGTTAACGTTAAAACTTGCCCATTTGATTGGGCATACTGTAACCTATCGAATTTAAGATCTAAAACAAATAAACAACAAATTTTTATTTTTTAAATCTTCTTAAGGCAATATACTTCAATATTAACTAACTCATTTACTCAAATTAAATTAAATACTTCGTTACAATTTTAGTATTAAGGACCATAATTTGGTTGAAGTTGTGTTAGTCACAATTATAAAATAATGTTTATTATAAATTGTCAAGTAAAATATAAAAGTTTAACGTGGTTGGGCAAGAAATGGTATTGTTTCCAATATAATTGTAACTTAATGCAGTACATTTAGAAAATTCGATTGGTTGTGGATGAATATTTATTTAATATTTTAATTAATAGTTTAACTTAAAACCTTACTGGGCTCTTATAAGATTGTTTTTTGAGGTTACCTTATTAACATAATAAAACAGAAATATCAAAGCAATAACCCTCGTTAAATACCTGACTTTATTAAGAATGCCGCATGTTTTTGGTACTTGATAATTATATTTTGCAAAGTACTGTATCATCATGGCATTATTGTATTCAGCGAAAAAGAAAACATCACTGAAGCATGCTTACTTGTATGCACTTGATAATTGATATCTGCACATTATTTGTTATAAAGTATAAATTTAAACATGCGCTCTAGGATTTAGGCTTTTTTTATTGTTAACTTATTTAATAATTCCTTTGAATGAAAAAATGTTTTATAACTTTCTTGGTCAATAAATATAATCAAATAAGTCTGTCGATCTAATATTCCATAAATTAATCAGCTCATTTAGCATATTATATGCACATGTTTCCAATACCTGACATTTAGCTTCTAAATGTCACGCAAAGATTTAATAACGGTGTGTCTACGCATGCGTGACATCTAAGACGGTCAGTGGATTATTGCTCGGTACACCAATGTTACTGCTAATCTTCGACGTACTGCAGTCATCGTTAAGGGGTTTTGAATGATGTGAAGAAAAGGCTTTCATTCGTATAATGCCGTGCACGATAATTTTAGTCGTGGTCAAATGGACTTGCGTTTCAGTCTCAAAAACTGTTTTGCTAAAACAGATGATTGGCGTGAATAGGCCTAACATTTAATATTCGATTCAATCGTTCCAGATCATTCTATAATAAGGTGAAATCGCAAACAAAATACATATCAGGCATAATGCTAGGCACATTAAGGGTCGATACAATAAAATAGTCTACCAATGTAAAACAAAAACTAAAAGGGATTAAGAATAACTAGAGCATGACATTAAAAGGAAAGTTCTAAAATACCGTATTTTTTACAATTATTATTTTATATTCATTTAAATATCACGACTGATATATAACATTACTTGAACAAAAAATGTTAAGTTTTCATATTTTTAGTATATTCGGTAATAAAATTGTACTGGGTATGTCTACCATGTAACTACCAGTTAACTATAAATAACGCAAGTAGATTGATCATCATCATCACGTGGTAAACCCAGGAATGCATATTCTGCATGCGTAGTGAATTGTATATATTTAATATATAAAATGATCAATCTACTCGCGTTATTTATAGTGTTTATATCGTTATGTCACCTATTTTCGCGATGTACTTTCGATTTCACATCGCGAAATTTTATTACCGAATATACTGAAAATTTGAGCTTTTTTTTCAAGTAATGTAATATACCAGTCGTGATATTTTAATCAATATAAACTAATAATTTAAAAAAAATACGGTATTTTAGAACTTTTCTTTTTTTCGTCATTCGTGGTTGACAGTCCCTTTAACACAAAATCATTCGTACTACGAATGTGTTCTTTAGAAAACAAATACCACGAAATCAGTTGCATTTAGAATTGAATCGGTTCCTTTAAACAAATGTCACATTCAGATATGGTAAATAATTGTTTTAGATCTCCGAGGAAGCAAACACTTTAGAAATCAATTTTCATTTCAATTAGGTGTTACATTTTAAATATATACTATTCTGCAAAGTGGAATGAAACAACACGTGTTTAAAACAATGGCAACAAGGAAAACTCACATTGGAGAAATACAGAAATACTAAAAGCTTTGGTACTACTAAACTTAATTTACCCAAATTCAGACCATAAAATCCACTCTCTTCAACACTAAATGATGTAACAAAAATGTGTTTTCGTACCAGATGTTATTAGAAGATAGACTACATCAAGACTATGCAAATGGATGCTTAAAACCTACAAACATAAACAATTAAAAAAATCTATAAGTATTCAATTGCAGTAAAAGTATATCAATCCTTTGAAGGCGCACTTTACAAAGCATAATATGAAACAGATTGGAAGAATATTTCTCTTTCTGTCGACTATTGGCTCCTCAGTTCACAGGTTTTTATACAAATACATTAAATGTTATATAGAAAATTACCACCTTTGTGACTTTTGACAGTTTAACATTGATACCGTGGAACAATTAGTTTTTGGAATGCTTAAATATTCATGAATTATGGGTTAAATTTGAATCCTATGGGTTTTTGTTTACGGCCATTTTGACTGTAATTG
Organism: Dreissena rostriformis; assembly: GCA_007657795.1. NCBI lineage: Eukaryota > Metazoa > Mollusca > Bivalvia > Myida > Dreissenidae > Dreissena > Dreissena rostriformis. Next base: position 73,322 of record VMBQ01001547.1, read on the forward strand.
AACCATATACATGTAGTGCGAAGGAAATGTGTTAATTGTAGTGTCTGTAATTTGGGTATCAATCAGTCGTATGAATGTGCATACAATGAGAAAACTAAAACGTGGGTAAGAGAATCCTCCTCGTTGAAAGCAAAACGTGCATCGAGATTTACCATTTAGGTGACAATAATGAATCCCTCCGTTGCACTTGTATTGATAACAATGTAAGTCTGTGGTCTAGATAATTTTAGTAAAAGCTCTTTGTCATAAACCTTGAATGTGGGTGGCTCACGTGAATCATCCTTTAATTGATCACACTGTTGTCGGAAGGCAACATGTTTATGCATTTAAAAAGTGTACAAACGGATGTCCATGTGTCATGTTTTGTTGTTTTTTACGACTCACAATGTCTTAATTTGATAAATCAATAGTCATCGCCCGTAACGAAATAGAGAAATAATGGTATGTTTTAACCCTGTGAAGGCACGTAATTAGTTCGTCACTGTTGCCCACAGGAACATATAGTTAGAGTATTTATATAGTTAGAGTATTTATTGTTGTTTCTTTTTGTAGTCTCAGCTTTAAGGTTACAGGCACTATACATGTATACTTCATAACTACTATGTATATACACGATCAATTATATATGTGCCGTGATTATGTGAGGTGACTGACAGCAAATTCTACTAATAAAGCGGACGAATAGTCTAGCGCGCTGTCTTGGACCAGGTCTTGTTTGGCATTACACATTCATTTACATTTTTTTAAATTTATACCAATGGAACAAACTTGGTAACATCATAATTTTAGTCGAATATATATTGGAATTCGCGTATGGTGCTCACGAGATGATGTTTACGGAGAGTTACATTTCATATAAATGTGGCCGAATTGTGACCCCATGGAAGATGGATCGAGCCGTATATTTAGTTTACATTCATGAGGACCTGTCATTCACGCTCCTCCAACCCGCTATCTATGGCACTGCGTCGCGTAGGGAACATCATGTCTTCCTTTCCACACGCCAGTCTCATTATTTGCTCGCAGTTGATGACATAGTGTCGCTATTAATCATGTTGAACAACGCACATATTTGAAACAATATTAACTCGTATCTGCTTGTTTGTAATTTGTTAACAAGTAGTGTATCATCTATTTTTTCTTTTGTTATTTATTTTCATGATGCGTATTATTATATTTAATTATTTGCATGTCTACATCGCTAATTGCACGACGGTCATTACACTTAGCGTTTCAAATATGTTGAAATGTTTTATTAATAATAGTTGAAATGATTGATTCCATACTTACTTTATTGCCGCTGATCAGACAATAACCTTAATATTTCCCTTTGTATTTAATCATTGAGTAAACAGATTCATGCGTAGGTTTGTATGACTCTTTAAGACTCTTTATTTAAGTTCACTATATAATACTAAGTTTAAACCTATTTATTTTAGCTCGATTGCATCGAAAGCAGTAGGCTTATATAAACGCTCTCGAGTCCGTTTCCTGGGACTATAACCAGTACTTGGTGTCTTTGAGGGAGATCAAAGGAACGCTCCCAGTGGGGTTCGAACCCATGACCTCCCGATCGCTAGGCGGACACCATATCCTCTACGCCACGGCGATCTTGATATATAATACTTAAACTGTACGTTTGTCAGTCAATAACTTGTCTAGCAGCACTTGTCTTAAAATAAACAACCACTGTGTAATATGATCATATGGAGACGTTCGTCACTTTTAATCCGAATACAGAGCATACAGTTTCTTTCTTTGTACTGAAATGTCGGTTAGTTGTATCGGTCCTTGTATATCAGTAGCATATGTGCACACTTTATACTTATCAGTTACTACTGAAACCAGTGTTCCGGTAATATACGTTGTTGTAATTTGCTAAATAAAAAAAAAGCGTGGTGTTTCGTTATGTACTAATGAACCAAAATTAACGTCCATTAACTTATTGGAAGCATGTTCGTGTTGTAGAACTATGACGCTGGTTTTCCTTTCTCAAGTGTAGACACGATTTAACTGTTTTCAAGTTACATTTATCGGTACACACTTAATGCACTTACATGTTATCATAGTTTACAATTATTTTATTGATTCGGTTTAAGATTTAACTCTTGATTCTTTATTTCATTTTTGGGGTTATCAATTTGTAAGATGAGGTTTATTCGGTGTGAGAGAATTTAACTTTTAACTTATGTATGAGACACATATGTAATGTGATATTTAATGTGATAATGAGAAACGGATACATCATTTACAGTACCTGGATAAGACATATGCACGAAGGAACATTCAGATCGTTATCTCATATATTGTTCTGTTTACATTCAGTTGTTAGATAACATGACAATTTATCGAATTAATTGTTTAAAAAAAGCAATATTTTGTTTTCATCGGTAACTGAATTTCTGGTCATAAATTGATGAAATTAAATTAGCAGAGTGTGGTTTATGTACTATACAACATTTGAAAAACAAAACAAAAACACTATTGAATACGTGCAACATTGTTCGCTTACAAAATCCTTAATTGCTAAACGTACTCGAAATATGTATATCTGATAAATATTGTGTAACCCCTTAATTCAATGGTCATATCAGCCATCTGCTGTCATTTTTGTTGTTTATGGTTTCTTAATTAAGCATTGATTTCAGTGCTTCGTCAATGTTAAGCTCGTTACTACTCTAGAGTGGCCATTCTTGTTTATAACAAATTGATGATACTTGTTCAGAAGATTTATCACTTGAGACGATACATTATTTACTCAATCTTGATTAAACTTGGTCAGATGTTTTTCCTGACAATATCTAGGCCGAGTTTGAAATGGTTCACATCCAGCCAAAAATTAGCAGATTAGAAAAACCTTGTAACCTCTCTAGAGGCCACATTTATGACACAATCTGGATGAAACCTGGTCAGAATGATTATCTTGACATTGTCTAAGCCGAGTTTGAACCATGGTTACGTGCTACCCGAAACTAGGTAACGGGATGAAATCTCAGAAAAAAACTTGTCACCACTCTAGCGGTCACATTAATCACTATATCTTGATCAGAATGTTTATCTTGTCAATATGAAAATCATGTTTGTATATGGTTCATGTGGGGTCAAACAAATCAAGTCTTTGACAATTAGTGTACCTTGAACGGAGGAAAGCACGCCCATCGTGGTCCTTAAAATCTTAAAAGGTTTTATAATTCATTAGATCAGGTTATTTGTACATTTGTGCGTAGTGATTGAAAAATGATTAAATCATTTGCAAGGATTGTCGTTCAGTACCGTTATAATATTTATATTAAGAACATACGGCGTTGGAAATACAGATACTAAGATAATGTCAAAATAATTTTTTTGCTTTTTATCGATGCATTTTACATCGGAATAGCTTAAAATGACAGCGTATTGCCTTTTGAATCTCTCTGTGTGTGTTTAAATGCATTTTTTTTAGTAATCTCATTTCAACCAATTTGAACGAATTTTGAAATAGGTATTGTTCAATAATAAATCAACCTTTGGCATAGATGAACACGCAGGCTACAATACTGTGTTTTTTCACTTTATCTAGGGAATTTTCCTTATTTTTCTGTTATATGAATTAGTTTTCCAGTGGTATTTTACTGGAATTTCAATGTTAAATAGAACTTGGTATAAAAATTACTCCATGGTTTGTACATTAATATTATTTCAGATGATTTCTGATAACAATAATGAATGACACGATTAAAATGCTTTTACTATTTTAAGTATATATGATCTGGTACACATCCTATTGCTACGATGTTGTAAACTGTGAAGACATGTGTATTGCTACTGTTATACATTTTATTAAAGCAGTTTTATTAAACTGGCTGTGACTAAACCGTTTAAGGGCAAACTTTGCATTTATTGCTGTAAACGCCTGCTGTGTGAACGATTAGTGGTTTTTAGCGATTCAAATCAGATCTACGAGCTTGAAAATGTCTTGCCGTCTTGTGCTGAATTGTGTGACTGCCGTTGGCGGAGATACTATCTGTATATGAAATACGTTTGTGTGCGAACACATAGGTGATTTGTGATTACATTTGCACATGGTACATCCGTTCATATTGTAATTGATGATTAAATATGCACATGTTACATCAGTATGACATTATTTATGGCTCTACCAACCTAATACATCGCAATAATCTGTTTGTGATGTTTAGATTTCTTACAAAAATGCACCTATGATTTTATATTTTTTTTTTCAACAGAACAGAACAGAATATGTATTCAACTAAAGCGTTACAAGCTTATCGTTATACAAATAAAGAATGCATAGATATAGCATACATGACATGATATGTGTTTAATTCTAACAAGTATTTATTTCTGTTGTGAATATATTGATCTAGGTACATCATCATAAGAGTGAGGCGACTGTAAAACAAACATGCAGTTAATTACATTTTTTTTTGGTATTCAGATCAATTCTCTATACGTGAAATAAGATACTTTTTTCTTAACCAAGGGCAAATAATAGACAGTATTTGTTTAGTAAATAATGCCTGTGTAAGCATATGTTTCTTTCTAACTTACAAAAATAAAAAATATATCGATACATTAAGGAAAACATGTTTTTGTGAGATACACCTTTTTTTAGTAAACAACGGCATCCTACTTAATAATTCGCGGAGTTAATATTTAACATTAAAGGATTCGTAGTCTACATACATTTAGTATTGAAATAGGAAATCAGTTGTTTATGCTCAAAGTACATATCGGTTATAATAAAATAAATCTTAAATCATATTACACTTGCTTTATGCTTAATTCAATAAATTAAAAAAAAAACCTAAATTGTATTTGCTTCATCTATTTGACCGATTGAGTATCATGATGTGGGAAATAGAACATAATATCGGTTAAATGTGATAAACGTAATACATGTACCATTAATATCGTGATTTTCGTGTTCGTAAATTTGACGCGCAAGTCAAAGACTTGCACTTTGGTATGTATGTGAGCGTGTTGGGGCCTATCCATTTTCGAAAGCGACACGTGACCAGCCACCAGCGGACCATACCTTGCCGACACAACAACATGGTTGATTATATAATCGCATTTTCTCCATCAATTCTTGTGCTTAGGAACAGAACGGTTTCAGCTCGCATTTCAGCTTGTCATAATAGACAACGTCTGGGATGATAATCTCAGCATTGCATGACACAATAATAACGAGATTTCTGTCTCTCAAGGGTATTTAAGAGACACTATAGATGCTTTTTTTTTTACAAATCTGAATTGACAGTTAATTTTAGCTTTCTGTTGGTATTTTTGCATATGTCCATATAAGATGCGCGGGCTTCATGGAATCAATAACTGTTGCTTACTTTTAAGATCAGGGTTTGCCCCTCCATATTGATATCAGTAAGTTTTTTTAAGCTCAACTGAGCACAACCTGCTCATGACGAGCTTTGTGGTCACATTTTGTCCTTCATTTGTCTTGTCTCGTCCATCGTCAACATGTACCTTGTGAACACTCTAGAGGCCATATGTATTGCCTAATCTTCAAGAACCTTGGTCAGAACATTTTCCCCAATGATATCATGGTCGAGTTCTTCAAATTTTCAAAATTAACTACTAACCACATTGCATGCAGTAATTTGTGTGTGTGTAATTTTGAGAATTGAGTTTCGCGATCCTTTGATTACATTTTTAAATGTTTCACGCACAGGTACTCATCGATTACTTGGAGAGACATTTGCAAGAGAAAAGTTGGAAAAGCAAACTACTTTCTACTGCATGATAAAAAGAGCTTAGCTATTTACTGGATTGGATGACGTTATCGAGATGCATTTATTCAAACATATTTCCATCATTAAGCTTTATCCAATGTCAAAAGCGTTTTTGTGATTAAAGGTATTGGACATTGTTTTGCTATCTATAATTCATACTTGTCAATAAATACCATATAAAAATGTTTTTAAATGGTACAATTTAATCAATGTAATATATTGCGTTTCTCACGAAAATTAACATGTTGCGGGTATTCATTATTTGGCGTAGAATTAACAGACCAAAGCCTTATGGGATTTCTTTAAAGCCATTCTCGTCCATCAAAACACCACCTCCTTGTCAGAGAATATATCTCTTGATCTGTATAAATAAGTAATTTAAGCAATAGGAACTGCCTCGGTAACCAATGGCTAATGAAGTGCGGACTTATGGAGCAGTTTATTTTTCAGTATATAACACACTACAGTGAGAAGATGCACGTTTACTTATCGCGAAATACATTTAAGTATTGGAGGAATATTGAAACTTTAAACAATTTTGCCAGATTGAAACATTTCATTTTGCTTCAAGGACTATTGATAACATTTCGCATGAAATATAAAGAATACATTAATACTCTTAACCAGTTTGGCGTCTTGCTGTTGTCTTTCATCCTTGTACCGTATTTCCGTTTTTTCGTTGTTGTGTTGTGGTTATTGCCTGATGATATCTTAGTATGTAATCACAATGAAAAACGAGGCTTTCGAAGCAACAGTGAACATCGTATTATGCATAAAGAAAATGGTAAAATCAAGCATGATTGTCATTATACTCATATTATGGAGCAATTCAATACATCTAAGTTAAATGATACTGAGGGACAATTACCAATTGCAATAGCGATGGATTTTTCTTTAGAGCTGAAAACAATTACGGAAATAATATACATTTCCGCGTTGTACTGTTATTAGTTTGGTGTCCTAATCTATTATCTGTGGGTTCTGCCGACGGATGATAACTGCTGTAATATATTAAAACATAATACGTGATAATTGCTGTGTTTGTTGTGTTATTTCGCAAAATGAAAAGGCTTAATATGTCAAGTAATATCTGGAATATCGACATTAACAAAGGTTTGTTACCCCTCTTTAGATGAGGTCGATTTAGTGCATTGAATCATCAAACATAGGTTATAAATAATGTTTATGTTAATATAATGTAAATTAAAAAAATAACAGCAAATTGATCAATTGATTGAATGATCGATCGAGCAGTTCATCAATCAAGCGTCAGTCACTCAATCAATAATTCAATCAATAAATAAAATAGTCAGGCAGTCAGTAAGCAGTCAGTAAGCAATCAGTTAGTCAGTCAGTCTTTCAATTTATAAATAAATACATACATAAATAAATTCATCAATCAATAATTCAATCATTAACACTCTCTGTTTCGGTTACAAAATCTAGATAAATAAAAATATAAATGCCACGAAACAAAATGTAGGTAACAATCTTTGCACATGTATCCCACTTTTATTACGCTCTAAATGAATGCAGACACTAAAATCCTATTTAATGCCTACGTGTATATGTTTCCCGGTGGTCTTTATTGAAGACAAACATCACAATGCGTTTACAAACACAGTACTTAAGTCTTAATATAATTACAACGACATCATTGTAGCCAAGCTATTAGAGACGTCAGCATCGAATTTAAAGTTCCATTAACTTATTACTATCATTATCCCTTACGAAAACACCATTATACACATGCTGAATAAGTACCACGCTATATTTGCTTTTGCGGTGAAGCCTAACTCTACGAGTCGACGCCCGAACCTGCTTAGGTTGTAAGAACTCCTTGACAATTAAGGATCTGCGAAAGTGACAACATTGGACAAAATGGAGAAAATGAAAAAGTTGAAACATCTACGAGATGACCTTGGCTAATGAATGTACCCACAGTGAAGAGTAGAGGACACTTTCAGGTTTGTGTTCAATCCCCCAAAATATGCTTTAAATAAGTAATATTTATGAAATTCAGACGAAAATTACGTGCTTTATTCATGTACATATCTGTGTCATTGGTAATGAAATGTGAAACATTGTTATCGTTAAAACTTGCCCAGTTGGTTTGGCATTCTATAACCTATCGAATTAAAGATCTAAACACATATATAACTAACTTTGAATTTAAATCTACTAAAGGCATTACACCTCAGTATTAAGGAACTAGTTTACTCAAATTAAATACTAAGTTAACAATTTTATGATTTATGCCCATAATCTGGTTGAAGTGGTGTTAGTTATAATTATAAATATAAATTGTCAACTAAAATGTAAGTAGTTTAAAGTGATTTGGCATGAAATTGTATTCAATAGAATGTGGATGAATATTTATTTAATAGTTTTATAAATAGTTTAATTAAAAACTATACTGGGCTCTTATCAGATTAAAACCATGATTTGAGGTCATTTTAATGGAGAATTTTTGTAAGGTATTATAATCCCTTAGACAATTCGTGGTATTTAAATTGTTTTCTCCGGTACAATTAAATTCTGTCTTGTGTACATTTAAGGTTAATTAAAATAAAGTCGCATGTATAGATTAACCTTATTAAACCGAATTATGAAATCACTAACCCTCGTTCAATTCCTGACTTTATTAAGAATGTCGCACACTGTATCTTCATGGCATTTATTGCACTAAAAATAAACATCACTGAGTCATGCTTACTTGTTTTCACTTGATAATAGATATATTCAAAGTCTTTGGTATAAAATATAAATATAAACATGCCGTCTTATTCAGGCCTATTAATTATGTAATAGTTTCTTTAATGCAAACATGACGCCCAATGTTAAAACCTTGAAGATGCCTAGTCAATAAAAAGGATCTAGTTAGTCTATTGATCTAACATCCATAAATTAATCAGGTCATTTAGTATACACTATGCACAAGTTTCCAATACCTGACATTAACAGTGTGGCCATACCACGTGGTCCGTGACGTCATTTTTGCTAGCACGCCAAGTAGAAAAATGTAAACATTGCCTCCGCTAAGAAACTCCAAATCCACGTAAGTATCTTATTATTAACTCTTTTTTGACGAAATAAAGCGCAGGCTAAGGGTAAAATTGAGCACTATTCCCGGTTATATAAATATTTGACACCAGATGAGTACTTAAGTCTATCATTCGAGGCAAATTCCTAGTTTTTACGTTACAATGCACGCAAGCACGACAATCACAGTTTAAATTTTCAAAAATATCCGTTTTATATTCCTTTTTGCAGTGCACTCATATATGCGTACGTGAATAATTCCATATAAGATGTGTTTTGTCCGAAAAAAATATCATAAAACACAATCTAATGATATTTCCAATGTTCAACAACAAATTGGCTAACACGACAAGCAACGAAATTCAAGGCAAGCACGACAAGGTGATATTCGGCTAATACGACCAGTTGTTATAAATTATGTTTCTGAAGCCATGTTATTGTCGAGTTAATAAAAAAATATAATAAGTGTACGTGTAGGATACATGTGATTATTATGCTTATGGATTATTACAGGTATAATGCACACAGAGACACAAAGAATTATGTATGTCGTAATTGTGGCAAAGACTTCGCAACGCAAGCAGATTTGGATACACACTCGACCAAGGAAGAGCGCACTATAGAGATCGAGTGTGGGATATGTGAACACAAGACAATTACTCTGGCTCATATGCGAGAACAAATAAAGACACATAGTGAAAAAACAACACATTTCTGCAGAGTGTGCAAAGCCGCCTACAAACATATGAGCTCACTTTGTAGGCACTACGGACAGAAACACAAATAACGTGTATAACGTGTTTTGTTCTTAACTCACATGTGTTCATGAGTGNAACTGTACGAGTCGACGCCCGAACCTGCTTAGGTTGTAAGTGCTCCTTGTCAATTAAGGATCTTCGATAGTGACAACATTGGCAAAAATGGTAACGTAGATGGTACTAAAGCATTATATATTGCAAAATACTGTATCATCTTGTTATTTATTGCACTTAGCAAAAAATAAACATCACTGAGCCATGCTTACTTGTTTTCACTTGATAGTAGATATTTGCAAATTCTTTGGTATAAAGTGTAAATATAAACAAGCCGTCTTATGCAGGCTTATTAATTCTTTAATGAAAACATGACGTCTTTTGTCGAAACCTTGAATATGCCTAGTCAATAAAAATAATCTAGTTATTTGATCTAACATCCATAAATTAATCAGCTCATTTAGCATATAATATCAACATGATTCCAACAACTGACATTACGCTCCTAAATGACATTCAAATATTTGATAATGGTGTGTCTTCGCATGCGTGACATCGAAAATGTAACATGTTATCATCGACGTACTACANTTTAGTCGTGGTCAAATGGACTTTTGTTTCACCCTCAAAAACTGTTTTCCGAAACATTTATTTTGTAGCTTGTACTTTATAATACAAATAGCATTTATGATTGGGCGTGCATCTGCCTTATATTTAATATTCAATTTGATCTCTTAGATCATTCTATCATTATGCGAAATTGTATAAAATACAAATCAGGCATAATGCCAGTCAACATATGGATCGAAACAATACAATAACCTACCCATGTAAAAAAAAAATGAAAGGAGAAAAAAATAGAGCATGACATTAAAAACACAAGTAAAGCAATTGCATTTTCAAAACAACGACAACACGAATAGGAATGAATGAATTAAAGGAATGAATGAATGGAATGAATGAAAGAATGAATATTTTAAACACTCGTTTTACTACTTAAATTATTTTGTTTTGAAAAGACGGAACCATTCAATTTACCAAAATACCTTTCAATAATATTATTTCCAAGACAGGCTTCCACTGACATTAAAAAGGCAGACGAAACTTGTTTTTGATAAGCTGTGTAAACTGAATACAATTGTTTATCCACTTTTGGATGTCCCATGAGACAAATCTCCCAAACTTCTTTGCAATATATCGTTCTTTCTATTCAAAAGTTAATTTTGCTAATTTGTATGATTGAAGATACCTCAACCTGGAATGCCAAAAACGTTAATGGTCGGCACTTAACGTTTTGTGTCGGAAGGGTTAGTGGAAACAAACACTTTTTAAGACTAAATATACATTACAAAATCACAAGTTTAGCTTTTTCAAACAGTAAATATGTTACCACAAATTGTGTCTTTCGATCAAACTTGGCAAACACAAAAGCATTTGTACTACGAATGTGTTTAGAAAAGACGAAATCGATTCCATTTCATTTTGATTTTGAATAAATATCAAATTTAGAAATGGTAAATCATTATTTTAAATCTGCGAAGATGCAGACGACAATTAAGGAATCGATTTTCATTTCAATTGCCTTTTGTGTGTTAAAATTTAAATATATACTATTCTGTAAAGTGGAATGAAANTATTCAAAAGTTAATTTTGCTGATTTGCATGATTGAAGATATATCATGATTGAAAACTCAACCTGGAATGCCAAAAACGTTAATGGTCGGCACTTAACGTTTTGTGTCGGAAAGGTTAGTGGAAACAAACACTTTTTAGGACTAAATATACATCACAAAATCACAAGTTTAGCTCTTTCAAACAGTAAATATGTTACCACAAATTGTGTCTTTTGATCAAACTTTGATTAACACAAAAGCATTTGTACTACGAATGTGTTTAGAAAAGACGAAATCGATTCCATTTCATTTTGTTTTTGAATAAATATCAAATTTAGAAATGGTAATTCATTATTTTAAATCTGCGAAGAAGCAGACGACAATTAAGGAATCGATTTTCATTTTAATTGACTTTTGTGTGTTAAAATTTAAATATATACTATTCTGTAAAGTGGAATGAAACAACACGTGTAAAAAAACTGTCAACAAGGAAAACTCACAATGGAGAAATACATCAATAATACAAGCTTTGACACTTCCAAACTTAAGTTACCCATTTTCAGCGCATTGTTGCATGATCCTTTCTCTTCAACACTAAATGATGTCACACACAATTTTTCCGGGATTCGTACCACATATTATAAAAGGAACGACTACATCAAGGCTTTGCAAAAGGATGCTACAAACCTAGAAACATATGCGATTTAAAAAAATTATCTATTAACATTGAAATGGAGAAAAAGTATATCAATCTTTTTAAAGCGCACTTTTTACTAGCATAATACGAAACAGATTGGAAAAAGTTGTCTCTTTCTGTTGGCTATTGGCTCTTCTATTCACAGTTTTCTGTTATTGAACCATATAGCTCGTAGGATATTTGTACATGTTTGGTTCAACAATGTGGGTATCAAGTAGTCGTATGATACAAATGATACAATTACAGTGGGTAGAATCCTAGACGTTGAAATGAGAACCTGCATTGAGATTTACCCTTTAGGTGACGATAATGCATCTCACCGTTGCACTTGTATTGGAAATAATGCTAGTCTGTGGTCTAGGAAATTTTAGTAAAAGCTCTTTGTCATAAATCTCGAATGATGGTGGTTCACATGAATTATCCTAAACATTGACTACATTGCTGTCGGAAGTTAACATGTTTTATGCCTTTAAAAAGCGTTCAAACGAATGTACATGTGTCATGTTTTGTTGTTTTATGACCCGCAATGTCTTTAACACAATCAATAGTCATCGCCCGTAACGAAATAGGGAAATAATGGCATGTTTGAACCCTGTGAAGGCCATTTGTTATTAGTTCTTCACTGTTTGCCATATGAACATATAGTTATTGTAGTTTATTTTTGTAGTTTTAGCTTTAATTGTACATGTATTCTATATGTATACCACATACCTACTACAGATATACACGATTAATTATATATTTATGGTGATAATATGAGGTGACTGACAGAAAAAAATCTACTAATTAAGCGGAAGAATATTCTAGCACGCTGTCTTGGACCAGGCCTGGCTAGGCATGTATACATTCATTTACATGTTTTAAGTTTTTACCAATGGAACAATGTTGGTAGCAACATAATTTTAGTTGAATATATATTGAAATTGGCGTTTGGCGCTCAAGAGATGGTGTATACGGAGAGTATGGCAGAAACAATTCATTTCATGTAAATGTGGCCGAATTGTGACCCCATGGAAGATGGATCGAGCCGTATATTTAGTTAACATTCATGAGGACCTGTCATTCACGCTCCTCCAACCCGCTATCTATGGCGCTGCGTCGCGTAGGGAACATCATGTCTCCCTTTTCACACGCCACTCTCATTATTTACTCGCAGTTGATGACACAGTGTCGCTATTAATCATGGGGAACAACGCAACTATTTGAAACAATAGGAACTTGAATCTGCTTGTTTGTAATTTGTTAACAATAAGTGTATCATTTAGTTTTTCTTTCGTTATTTATTTTCATGATGCGTACTTTTATATTTATTCATTTGCATATCTACATCTCTAATTGAACCACGTCCATTACATGTAGCGTTTCAAATATGTTGAAATGTTTTAATAATAATTATTTGAAATGATTGATCTCATACTTACTTTATTGTCGCTGATCAGACAATAACCTTAATACTTGCCATTGTTTTAAATCATTGAGTAAACAGATGCATGCGTAGGTTTGTATGACTCGTTAAGACTTTCTATCTAGTTCACTGTAATATACTTTAAACTGTTACTTTGTCAGTGAATAACCTGTCGAGCAAAACTTCTTTTAAAATAAATATTCACTGTGTAGTAGGATTATATGGAGACGTTCGTCACTTTAAATCCGCATACAGAGCTCACAGTTTCTGTCTTCGTACTGAAATATCGGTTAATTGTATCTGCCCTTGTATATCAGTGCCATATGCACACACTTTATACANGTTACAAAATCTAGATAACTAAAAATAAAAATGCCACGAAACAAAATGTAGGTAACAATCTCTGCACATGTATCCCACTTTTATTAAGCTCTAAATGAATGCAGACACTAAACTCCTATTAAATGCCTACGTGTATATGTTTCCCGGGGGTCTTTATTGAAGACAAACATCACAATGCGTTAAAAAGCAAAGTACTTAAGCCTAAATATAATTACAACGACATTATTGTAGCCAAGCTATTAGATACGTCAGCATCGAATTTAAAGTTCCATTAACTTATTATTCACATTATCCCTTACGAAAACACCATTATACACATGCTAAATAAGTACAACGCTATATTTGCTTTTGCGGTGAAGCCTAACTCTACGAGTCGACGCCCAAACCTGCTTAGGTTGTAAGAGCTCCTTGACAATTAAGGATCTGCGAAAGTGACAACATTGGACAAAATGGAGGAAATGAAATAGTTGAAACATCTACGAGATGACCTTGGCTAATGAATGTACCCACAGCGAAGAGTAGAGGACACTTTCAGGTTTGTGTTCAATCCCCCAAAATATTCTTTAGATAAGTAATATTTATGAAATTCAGACGAAAATTACGTGCTTTATTCATGTACATATGTATGTCATTGGTAATGAAATGAGAAACAATGTTATCATTAAAACTTGCCCAGTTGGTTTGGCATTCTATAACCTATCGAATTAAAGATCTAAACACATATATAACTAACTTTGAATTTAAATCTACTAAAGGCATTACACCTCAGTATTAAGGAACTAGTTTACTCAAATTAAATACTTCGTTAACAATTTTATGATTTATGCACATAATCTGGTTGAAGTGGTGTTAGTTATAATTATAAATATAAATTGTCAACAAAATGTAAGTAGTTTAAAGTGATTTGGCATGAATTTGTATTCAATAGAATGTGGATGAATATTTATTTAATAGTTTTATAAATAGTTTAATTAAAAACTATACTGGGCTCTTATCAGATAAAAACCATGATTTGAGGTCATTTTAATGGAGAATTTTTGTAAGGTATTATAATCCCTTAGACAATTCGTGGTATTTAAATTGTTTTCTCCGGTACAATTAAATTCTGTCTTTTGTACAATTTAAGGTTAATTAAAATAAAGTCGCATTTATAGATTAACCTTATTAAACCGAATTATGAAATCACTAACCCTCGTTCAATTCCTGACTTTATTAAGAATGTCGTACACTGTATCATCATGGCATTTATTGCACTAAGCGAAAAATAAACATCACTGAATCATGCTTACTTGTTTTCACTTGACAATAGATATATGCAAAGTCTTTGGTATAAAATATAAATATAAACATGCTGTCTTATTCAAGCTTATTAATTATGTAATAGTTTCTTTAATGCAAACATGACGTCCAATATTAAAACCTTGAAGATGCCTAGTCAATAAAAAGGATCTAGTTATTCTATTGATCTAACATCCATAAATTAATCAGGTCATTTAGTATACACTATGCACAAGTTTCCAATACCTGACATTAACAGTGTGGCCATACCACGTGGTCCGTGACGTCATTTTTGCTAGCACGCCAAGAAGAAAAAAGTAAACATTGCCTCCGCTAAGAAACTTCAAATCCACGATGTAAGTATCTTATTATTAAAATGTTTGACGAAATAAAGCACACGCTAAGGGTAAAGTTGAGCACTATTCCCGGTTATATAAATATTTGACACCAGATGAGTACTTTAGTCTATCATTCGAGGCAAATTTCTAGTTTTTACGTTACAATGCACGCAAGCACGACAAGCAGAGTTTAAATTTTCAAAAATATCCGTTTTATATTCCTTTTTGCAGTGCACTCATATATGCGGTCGTGAATAATTCCATATAAAATGTGTTTTGTCCGAAAAAATATCATAAAACACAATCTAATGATATTTCCAATGTTCAACAACAAACTGTCTAACACGACAAGCAACGAAATTCAAGGCAAGCACGACAAGTCGATATTCGGCTAATACGACCAGTTGTTATCAATTATGTTTCTGAAGCCATGTTATTGTCGAGTTAATAAAAAAATATAATTAGTGTACGTGTAGGATATATGTGATTATTATGCTTATGAATAATTACAGGTATAATGCACAAAGAGACACAAAGAATTATGTATGTCGTAATTGTGGCAAAGACTTCGCAACGCAAGCAGATTTGGATGCACACTCGACCAAGGAAGAGCACACTCGAGAGATCGAGTGTGGCATATTTGAACACAAAAAATTACTCTGGCTCATATGCGAGAACATATGAAGACACATAGTGAAGAAACAACACATTTTTGCAGAGTGTGCAAAGCCGCCTACAAACATATGAGCTCACTTTGTAGGCACTACGGACAGAAACACAAATAACGTGTATAACGTGTTTTGTTCTAAACTCACATGTGTTCATGAGTGAAAGTTAACGGTTTGCCGTTATTATTTTCATGCAGTTTTTATGCTTTACATTTTTGTAAATGTTGTTAGGTTGTTCTCCCAGACCTTATATACCACATGCAACATTCTGAAATACTAGGTATTTGCGTATTACTATTACCCGGTACACCTCAAATTCACGTCTACATTTAAACTGATTTAAACCTTTACCTGGCGATTAAACTGACAGTCGATATTTTTTGATGCAGTTATTAACATAAAAACATGTTAAAATACCTTAAGCTTAAGTTTTGTATTTAAATATGTAAATTAGAAATTTAAAATTGTGTTGATTTTATTTAATTCGCATTTAAAGTTAACACGGTGTTAGCCTTATCGATTGTTAAAGTGACAGTTCGCGGAATAGATCGTTGTTTAGCATATAAATCGTTTACCGAGAAATAAACGTTATATACATTCATTGAACTATATTTTTTATCGAAGTTGACATAAAAAAAACCTGGTCAAAATCGGTCTGGAATCGATAAAATAATATATAAATGATCAAATAATTGCAGCGTCGCGAGTTATGCAAATTATATCTATATTTAGCTTTCGCTAAACATTATTAGCATATGGAAGATAAATACATAGATTAAGCAAAAACGTAGCGTTGCAACTAAGTTTCCGTCTGTAACAGATGTATCTGCATTAGTTTTTTCCTTCTCTGCGCTAAATTCGCCCGTATCCGCAATTTTGTACGTTTACGTTTGAATTAACGTGTCGAATCATGAATATTAATTAGGTCGTTTTCGTACTTTACCGTACTCGACCCCAAAATTAAAATCGCTATATTGTTTGTTTTCAACCGATTTCAACCGGATTTTCAGTGATATCCTCAATAAAAACACGTTTTCTTACGATTCTGCCCATATGTATATCCGCGAACTGTTATTTTAATGTTTTCAAGTCTGCTAAACCGCATTATGTGACGTATGTGCTAAATACGCGCGTCCTGTTTTGTATAAGAAATGACTTTCACCTGTCTGTGATTAACCCGTGCTTTAATCGATGTGATAATAGCTTTATAATCAAATCTCAGTCATAACTACAATTTGATGCTGATCTCTTCATACCGCGATGTTCAAAACAGTCATTTACTTCTTGCGTTTCTTTAAAAAAAATATGTATTTTATTTTTTGTTAACACTACTGTTATATTATTGCAATTGTGATGTACATGTGATTTTATGGTGCCATTTAATATTGTTTCATTTATTCAAATAAATAATTAAATGTACAATGCGTAGTGTTCATTTCTTAAACAAAATGAATTAAAACAAAACAAATCGGTTCAAAATGTATGCAAAATCAGTGTAATTGATAATCACAAAGAGGGGGCAAATCGTCGTTACTCGTTAACTGCATGGAGCAGATCTCACGAAAAATGCAAAGGCAAATGATCATTTGTGTTATATCAAAGTACAGGTTTAGAAATGTTAAGAGTTATAAAAACAACGCTTGAATCAACGCTGGCCAAAGCTTTAATTTATTATTCACAAGCAATTGTGATCTGATTTACAAAGGCGACAAAAACACATTTAACATTTATTTGACTGAGGTAAATATTTAGCAATTCCTTAAATTAAATACTGGTATTAATTTAAAACACACATTATGCTCATGAATAATTATATATTTAATTTTCTGTTTTATCTCAAGTCAAGCTACTTGATTGCAATCCCTCCAAAAAAAGGAATTTAACAGAAAGGGGGTTTCTGATTAAATTTCTTGCATGTCGAGTCCAAGTCTATAAGTAGGTAACAACTTGCTCTCGTTTCTTCTCGCATTATCACGCCTTTGGTATTTTGCAGAAATGTTTTCAATTGTGGACAGTGTCATGTGTAAACATTATGTATTTTGTGTTCATATTTCATTCTATTAAATAATTCATCTTTGGTTTTGATCCAAAATGACATCCACGTTGGATATACGTGTTGCTTAAGTCTTGCCTCGTCTTGATACGCTTGCTTCGCTTTCCAAGTTTGAGTGTCGGTTTTGGTCTCATGATTCCTACAAAGGAAATATAAATATTGTAAGAAAACAAAACAATACAGTTCTTATTATAGTTCAAATATGAACACTATTAAATTTTCTTTTCTTTTTCTGTATTTTTTTTTTAAATGTTTAATCTTTCTTATTTACATCACACAAAAAAGATACGTGTGTCGGCATATTTTAATTGACCCTTTTGCGATTGTTCCGAATATATAGGCAACATGTTTTCTGTATATGAAAAAAACTTGGAAAAATGTGTATTTGAGAAACGCTAGATTGCGAACTCAACTTGGAACATCAAAAGGGATGTGGTCGGCACATAGGTCAATATCGGTCGGGTTATACAAAAGTTTAGCGCTTAACCGCAAAAATGGTGTTTTGATGCATTTTTTTTACATAGTATGTTTTTAAGAGTGTGTATGTGTCAAAATTAAACCGTACTCTATTGAATTCAAATTTTTATTGACACGGAAAACTTGAACGAAGAGTCTTATTTGTGGTAACATGATGTCTGAATGTCGATTCAGTAGTCATTTATAAGTACAGATTGTGTTCATTTGTTGTTTAAACACCTTGAACACGTTACTTATTATACATTATACATGGCTGAACACACACACACACAGGACAGGGCACATAATCTCACGAAGACAGTAAAAAGACACGAATTTTACAAGGGACACACATATTAAAATAAATTGAAGTTTATAGTTTGACAACATAGAAGTTGCCAATTCTACACTTACAACTATACTAGTCCTTCTAGCCGAATATCGACTTGTCGTGCTTGCCTTGAATTTTGTTGCTTGTCGTGTTAGCCAAATTGTTGGTCTACATTAGAAATGTCATTAGACGGTGTTTTAAGATATGTTTTCGAACAAAACACATTTTATATGGACTTATTCACGTCCGCATATATTAGTGCACTGCAAAAAGGAACATAAAACGGATTTTGTGTACGATTTAAAATGTGCTTGTCGTGTTTTGTTCATTGTAACGTAAAAACTAGGAATTTGCCTCGAATGATAGACTTAAGTACTCATCTGGTGTCAAATATTTATATTACCGGGAATAGTGCTCAACTTTACCCTTAGCCTGCGCTTTATTTCGTCAAAAAAGAGTAAATAATAAGATACTTACGTAGATTTGAAGTTTCTTTGCGGAGGCAATATTTACATTTTTCTACTTGGCGTGCTAGCCAAAATGACGTCACGGACCACGTGGTATGGCCACACTGATTAAGCTTCTCAATGTCATTAAAAGATTTGATTACGTTGTGTCTACGCATGCGTGACATCGAAGACGGTCATGGGTTATTCCTCGGAGCAATAAGGTCACTACTTATCTTCGACGTACTGAAGGCATGGTAAAGGGGTTCCGAATGATGTGAAGGATAACTTTAGTCGTGGTCAAATGGTCTTTCGTTTTAAAAACTGTTTTTCTAAACATGTATTTTGTAGCTTGTTATTCGTAATACAAATAGCATATATGATTGCGCGTGAATCGGCCTAACAGTTAATATTCGATTCGATCGTTTCCGCTCATTCTATGATAATATGAAATTTAAAAAAATACTAATCAGGCATAATGCCAGTCACAATATGGATCGAAACATTAAAGTAACCTACCTATGTAAAAAAATGAAAGGACGGAACCATTCAATTTACCAAAATACATTTCAATAACATTACTTCAAAGACAGGCTTCTACTGACATTAACAAATGCAGACCAAACTTGTTTTTGTTAATCTGTGTGAACTGATTTCAATTTTGTATCCACGTTTGGATGTCCCATGAGACAAATCTTCCAATTTTTTTGCAACATATCGTTTTTTATGCCCCCTTCTTCGAAGAAGAGGGGGTATATTGTTTTTGGCCTGTCTGACATTCAGTCTGTCCCAAAACTTTAACTAAAAACTTTAACCTTGGTTAAAGTTTGGTCATAACTTTTGCAATATTCAAGATAGCAACTTGATATGTGGTACGCATGTGTATCTCATGGAGCTGCACATTTTGAGTGGTGAAAGGTTTAGGTCAAGGTCATCCTTCAAGGTCAAAGGTCAAAAAACAAAATCCAAGGGAAGTAATAAGCTTTAAAGGGAGATAATTTTTAAACCTGCTAAATGATAAATAGAAATTTTATTTCAAAGCGGCGCAGTAGGTGGCATTTTGTTTCTGACAAACACAACTCGTGTTCTATTCAAAAGTTAATTTTGCTGATTTGTATGATAAAATATATATCATGATTGAAAACTCAACCTGGAATGCCAAAAACGTTAAGGGTCGGCACTAAACGTTTTGTATCGGTAGGGTTAGTGGAAACAAACACTTTGAGGACTAAATATGCATTACAATATCAATTTGAGCTCTTTCAAACAATAAGTGTGTTACCACAAATTGTGTCATTCCATCAAAATTACTGAGAAGGTATTAACACAAAAGCATTCGTACTACGAATGCGTTTTAAGGGAAGACGAAATCAATTCAATTCATTAAAAAAGTGTCAAATTTAAAAAATGGTTCATCATTATTTTAGATCTCCGAGAAAGCAAACAATTTAGAAATCATTTTCCATTTCAATTAGGTGTAAAATTTAAAATACATACCATTCCGTAAAGCGGAATGAAACAACACGTTAAAAGCTTTGGCACTTCCAAATTTAATTTACCCATTATCAGAACAGGAACCACTCTCTTCAACACTAAATGATGTAACACAAATTTTGTTCGGGATTCGTACCAGATATTATAAATGGAAAGAACACATCAAGATTGTACAAATATATGCTTTAAACCTACAAACATATAAGATTTAAAGAAAATCTATTAAGTTTTAATGGCAGAAAGAGTATATCAACCTTTTGAAGGCGCACTGTATAAAGCATAATATGCAACAGATTGGGCGAATATTTCTCTTTCTGTCGTCAATTGGCTCTTCTCTTCGCTGGTTTCAATACAAATCTACATCAAATATAATCAAAGAAAATTACCCATTTTGTTCTTTTGACGGTTTAACATTTATACCGTGGACTAATTAGTTGTTTTGGAATGCTAACATTTTCAGGAATTGAGGGTTAAATTCGAATTTTGTTAACGGCCATTTTGACTGTAATTGAACCATATAGTTCGAAGGATATTGTTTAATTTAAGTGTATGCAATTTTGGTATTAATCAGTCGTATGAATGTGGATACAGTGAGAAAACTGCAATACGTGGGAAAGAGAATCCTTCTCGTTGAAAACAGAACGTGCATTGAGCTTTAACATTTAGGTTACAATAATGAATCCCATCGTTGCATTTGTATTGCGAACAATGCTGGTCTGTGGTCTGGGTAATTGTTTTTAAAGCACTTTGTCATAAACCTCGAATGTTAGCATAAATTATCTTTGATTACGCTGCTGACGGAAGTCTACATGTTTTATTATATATGTCTACTACATAATTACTACAGATATACACGATCAATTAATATATGTACTCTTGATAATTTATTTTATGTTTTCGGTTTTCAATTTGTAAGATGAGGTTTTTTCGGTGTGAGAGAATTTACCTTTTAACTAATGTATGATACGCATATTTAATGTGATAATGTGAAACGAATATATCATCTTCATTACCTGGATAACAAATATGCACGACGAAACACTCCGTCATTATTACACATCATGTTTTGTTGTGGGATAACATAACAATGTATCGAGATAACTGTATAAAAACATCAATATTTTGTTTTCATCGGAAAATGACTTCTGGTCATAAATTGACGATATTTAATAAGCGGATTTGGGTAAATGTCATACACAACCATTAAAAAAAAACGAAACACTATTGAATACGTGTAACAGTATATATTATGAGAGCTTCGCTTACACAATTCCAGATTACTAAACGTACTCGAAAAAATATATATGTACTGGTTTTGTGAGGTGACTGAAAGAAAATGTACATTCTACTAATGTACTAAAGCGGAAGACTTGTCTAGCGCGCTGTTTCGGATCAGGTCTTGTTTGACATGTACAAATTCATTTACATTTCTTAGGTTTATTACAATGGAACAATGTTAGTAACAACATAATTTTAGTTGAATATATATTGAAATGTGTGTATGGTGCTCACGAGATGGTGAATACGGTGAGTATGCAGAAACAATTCATTTTATGTTAATGTGGCCGCATTGTGACCCCATGGAAGATGGATCGAGCCGTATATTTAGTTTACATTCATGAGGACCTGTCATTCACGCTTCTGCAACCCGCTATCTATGGCGCTGCGTCGCGTAGGGAACATCATGTCTCCCTTTTCACACGCCACTCTCATTATTTGCACGCAGTTGATGAATCTTTTAGTGTCGCTATTAATCATGTGGAACAACGCAAATATTTGAAACAATAGGAACTTGTTTCTGCTTGTTTGTTATTTGTTAACAAGTAGTGTATCGTTTAGTGTTTCGTTTGTTATTTATTTGCATGGTGCGTATTATTATTTTTATTCATTTGCATACCTACATCGCTTATTGCACGACGGTAATTACATGTTGCGTTTCAAATAAGTTGGAACGTGTTGATAATAATTATTTGAAACGATTGATCCCATACTTACTTTATTGCCGCTGATCAGACAATAACCCTAATACATGTCGTTGAATGTAATCATTGAGTTAACAGATTCATGCGTTGGTTTTTATTACTCTATAAAAGTCTTTATCCAAGTTCACTATATTATAATTAAAACTGTAATTTTTTCAGTCAATAACCTGTCGAGCAACGCTTGTCTTGAAATAAACACCCACTGTGTAATAGGATTATATCGAGACGTTGGTCACTTTAAATCCGCATACAAAGCTTACAGTTTCTTTCTTTATACTGAAATATCGGTTAATTGTATCTGTCCTTGTATATCAGTGACACATACACATACTTTATACTTATCATTTACCAATGAAACCAGTAGTCCGGTTATATAAGTTGTGGTAATTTGCTATATTTTAAAGATTCGATGGTAAATTCATAGGGTAAACATTCGTTTGGGAGTGCGTGATCACGACATTAAAATAATGTAATGTCATAACAGGTACTTCAATGGCTCGGACCAAGTTGATGGCATGGTGAATCGTTATGTACTCAGGGACCAAAATAAATGTCCATTAACTCAGTGGAAGCATGTCCATGTCTTAAAACTATGATGCTTGTTTTCCTTTCTCAAGTGTAGGCACGAATTTACTTGTTTCAAATTACGTTTAAAGGTCAACACTTACCGCACCTGCATCTTATCATAGTTTAAACTAATTTGTTTTAATATTAAACTTTTGATTATTCATGTTTTGTTTTCGGTTTTTAATTTGTAAGATAAGGTTAATTCAGTGTGCACGAATTTACCTTTTAACTTATGTATGAGAAACATTTTTAATGTGATGATGAGAAACGGATATATGATTTACATTACCTGGATAACACTATGCACGAAGAAACAAACCTTCATTATCTCACATCATGTTCTGTTGCTCGATAACATTACAATTTATCGAATTAACTGTTTAAAAAACAGCAATATTTTGTTTTCTTCGACAATTGGTGCACATTGAACTGATGAAACGCTTCCATCGTGGTCCTCGTGAAATCTGAAAAGATTTATTATTCAGGCTATTTTTACATGTTTGCGTATTGATTGAAAAAGATTGAATAATTTTGCAAGGTTTGTCGTTGAGTACCCTTATAATGTTTTTATAGAAAGAACATAGGGTGTTGGAAATATAGACACTGCAATAATGTCAAAATGAATAAATGATTTGCTTTGAATAGATGCCGCATTTTGCTTTGAATAGATGCCGCATTTTGTCGATACATTTTACAAAAGAATAGCTTAAAAAGACACAGCGTTTTGCCTGTTGAATCACTCGGTGTGTGTTTGATACATTTTGTTAAAAATGACATTTCAACCAATTTGAACGAATTTTATATATAGGTATATAGGTTATTAATAAATCAACGTTTGACCTAGTTTGAACACGCAGGCTAGCATGCTGTGTTTTGTCACTTTATATTGGGAATTTACCTTATTTTCCTGTTATATGAATTAGTTTTCTAGTAGCATTATACTGGAATTCGATGTCAAATAGAACTTGGTATGAACTCCATGGTTTGTACATTAATACTATTTCATATGATTTCTGGCAACAATATAATAAATGACAAAATTAAAATGCTTTCGATTTCAAATATATTTGATATGGTACCCATTGCATTGCTACGATTGTTCAAACTATGAAGACATGTGTATTGCTACGTTTATAAATTTATCAAAGCAGTTTTATTGAACTGGCTGAGACTAAACCGTTGAAGAACACACTTTGCATTTTCTGCCGTAAACGTGTGAACTTCTGTGTGAACGATTAGTGGTTTTTGGCGATTCAAATCAGATCTACGAGCTTGAACATGTCTTGCCGCCTTGTGCTGCATTGTTTGATTGCCATTGGCGGAGATACTATCTATATATGAAATATTCGTGTGTCTGATCACATGTGTGATTTGTGATAACATATGCACATGTTACATCAGTTAATAGTGTAATTGATGATCAAATATGCACATGTTACATCAGTATATATTGAAATTGATGTCAGATACAATAATAACAATGTCAGATGTATGACCTTATTTATGAGTCTGCCAACCAAAGGAAACGCAATAATCTTAACAGAGCAGGACAGAAAATGTATTCAACTTAAGCAACACACGCTAATCGGTATTCAAATAATCAATGACTAGATGCATGGCCTGATATATGTTAGATTTTAACAAGTATACATTTCTTTTGTGAATATATTGATCTAGGTACAGAATCATTAGAGTTTTGTTAAACAAACATGCAGTTATATTTTTTGTAGTCAGATCAATTTTCTATACATTAATGAATATACAATTTTCTTAACCATGGGCGAATTATAGAAAGTTATTGTTTAGTAAATAATTCCTGTGTGAGCATATGTTTTTTTTTTAACTTACAATACATACAAAATATATCGATACATTAAGAACAACATGTTTTTGTGAGATTTACCATGTTTTTCTTTGAAAACAACGACATCCACCTTAATAATTCGGCGATTCAAATGTTTACAATAACGGGTTCGTAGCCTACACCCATGTAGTATTGTTGATATATATATATATATATATATATATATATAAATATTTATTAACAAATTCTGGAAAATAAAAAAGCTAAACATTAAAGGAAATCAGTTGTTTATGCTCATAGTTCATATCGGTAATAATAAAAGACAAAATAAATCTAAAACCATATTAATCGTGCTTAATGTTAATTCAATAAAACAGTTTTTTTTCTTGAATTTTTTGACCGATTGAGTGTCATGGAAGTTGGAAATAAAACATAATATCGGTTTTCTGTTATAAACGTAATGAATGTACCATTAATATCTCGATTTTCGAGTTCGCAAATTTGAGGCGAATCAAAGATTTGTACTTTGATATGTATATGAGCGTGTTGGGACCTCTCAATCTTCGAAAGTTACACATGACCTGTCACCAGCGGACCATACCTTTCCGACACAACGGCAAGGTTGATTATATAATCGCAGTTTCTCCATCTTATTTCTTCAGCTTAGGAACAGCTCGGTTTTAGATCGCATTCATAGCAATGCCCTTATTTAGATGTTAAGTAAGTGTATGTCCCTGCAGACCGATTTATAATTAATTGTATGAGTCTGCAGAATATGTATTTATTTATGCATTTCACTTACGGATTAAGTAGCTATTATAACAACGAATATATACAACCAATATAGACAACTGGCCCCGACAAGAATCAATTTTCTTATGTGGATGTGTTTCATAAATGTATTTTTACAATGTTAATTACTCAAATATACATATCAAATAATCACCCCTTGACACATGCATGCTTCATCTACTTATGAATGTATTTAAGTAAGAAAATAGCTGTAATGAAACACAATATCATAATTGGTATTTGCATATGGAAACCATGAACGCCTGTTTACGAATGGCAACATCATTTGTTTGAGACATAAGTATTAGGAAGCGTATGGAAAAACTGTAACTAATACACCAGAGAATGTCGGGAATAAATTGTGGGACTATGTTCGCCACAAAAAAAAATCATTATGACTCCTTTGTGACTTCCTTAATTGTCAAGCTTATTGCATTTGTCATGTTCTAAGTTCAATAGTTGAATGTGGAACAAGTTAGTGTGTTTTGGACAGCCGATCTAGAGATCTAGACCTTTAAGTGGATAGGATAACACATATTACCCACAGGGGATACAACCTATGGAGTAACATTCCGTTTTTAATGTTTCAGCCATGAGTCTTTGTCCTCAGCAGCCGATTAAGGTCTTCTGGTAGTCAACGTATTTCCAGTCAAATGTTATATTTTCTATTTTCTGAATAATGCGTGTTATTTTGTGAGAGTGATTGCTTCGAATCCAGTTTTATTATTTAATGAATGGCACTTATACTACGAAACATTGGTCACGTACCATCGTTTGAAAGATTGCAAATTAATATAATACATTTTTATAATAACTTATGATTACTTTGTATCATGTATGCAGTCATACAAGCATTTGCTTTCATACATATGTAGTTCGTTTTCATAGATAACCAGTGACACGTTGCATCTGTGGCTTCTCCTATCACAGTAAGCGTTTGCACTCAGGATTAGCTTTCTCGCTTGGAAAGCTAGCTTCAATCAATAAAAAGACACTCATAAGATGCCATTGACAGATTCCACACGTTGTAAGAAAGGCTAGATTATCTGTTACTATTATAACGAGGCTTGAAATCGTTTTCTGCTAGACCTCTTGCATGTTATTTGGGAAAAGAAGCATTCCTTTGTTAAACTGTTAATGGCACTTAATGTGATCACAACGGATGATTTCTAATAGAGAATCAGAGAATAAGGTGTCAGTTCCTTATTTTATTTTGACCTTACAGAGAAATGAATTTGCATAAGTTACTTTCACATTTGTTATCGTGTTTAACGGTTGACATTTTGGTGCAAAACTGTTTCAATGGATCCCTGAACATTTGCATTAGGTAAGCCTATGAGGGAATATATGTGTATTGACTCGCATGTGATTGATGTTGCGCTCTGTCTTTGATAGCAAATGATAGCCTATACTTAGCACATCTCAATGAGGGAAACAGCGAGGTTTCCTTCATTGTAATTTCAGAGTTTCAGATATGCTCCGTTGATAATATGTTAAAAAGGGGTTTATCCAATCACACACATTGTAACACTGAGACATTATTTAAAATTGACTCAATATGTACAAAACAGTGTGGAAAAGTGCAAACCAAGAACATAAATTCGTCTATGGCCCTAGCACACATAGCATTATAACATGTGATAAATTATGTCAACATTTTATTTATTATATTATTTACTTATTATTGATTTCATAACGTTAGTCTACTAGATTAATCAATTTTAAGTTAATATTGACCAGGTTATGACCAGGCGTGTATTATTGTTGACCAATATTGGAATATATATGTTTACGCGGCTTTTTCTTATATAAAATTAATGAACCCTACTTATCGAACTCGGTTCTTTACCGAGGAGACTTTTGTACCGATCACAATCTTGGTAAACGTTTAAAAGCACGTCCCTGTGATTAAACGCCGTTAAAACATGGTCGATAAGGTTTAAAAATGGTTTTAATTTTTAAATGAATATTGTTGACCTTGAATTGACCACGTGTTATCCATGGTCAACCATGTTTCAATCCGTGGTTTATTGCCGCTTTGGTAATAATTTTCGACCATGATCTTTTTAAATGCCATAGCAAATTTTGGTTAAGTGTCATGAAAATCAGTAGAGTTTAACATCTTTCATTAACGGATTGGTTTATTGCAAACATCGTACCATGGTCAAGCATCGTTTGACCATGAATATCATGACCATGATTATTCATGTTTCATTGTCCTGTAAATTACCAAAGTCAATCATGTTTCATAGACCCCGTGGTTTATTGACGCCCTAATACCATGGGTAACCATGATTGTATCATGATTTTTATGTTTCATGGTCCAGTAAATGTCCTTGTTCAAACATGTTTTATAGGCTACCCTATTACCATGTTAAACATTCGATTTATCACGATTTTTAGACTAGGATGCATCTCGATAACTTGCAAATCGCACTAAGCAATATTTCCATTCTTATGTCGATTGTAAAACATACAAGAACTGTGATGAATTTGGAGATTATGATTATGCTGATACTGGCCCTGCTTTAATCAATGTGCATGCCTGTTCGGTATTTATTTTATAGAGTGTACGTTTAAAAATATCCATCATATACTTATTTTTGAGGGGATCCGTTTTCAATGGATTCGTCATGTGGTAATGTATTTGTTCATGTATTGTTTCATTTGTTTATTTTCAGGTAAGCACTACTGACTGTTATTACCAAGGGTCACGCTTTTATGTAAGTAACGTGCACTATCGTAAGATCTACATGTGCTGCTGTCATGCTATCTTAATCCATTTGAACTCATTATAAAAATCAAATTGCGCTGATATATAGAGACTAGCTTGTAGTAATATAATTTTATTACAAAGAGATTTAAACAAAACAAGTAGTTGTTTATTCCCACCTGTGATTTTCGGGCAAACACGACATTGGCAACTGCAATATCATGTTTCGTGTTCTGTCAATGCAATTTTTATGAAAAAAAATGCATCAAACATGCTGTCTAATATGTATGAACTGGACTATATTAAGCATGAAACAGTCACATGTTATGTGTTAAATATGTGAAATATTTAAGAATGGAAGAGATTAATTTTGTTTATGGAGTTAGTCTCAGGTTCGACTAGCCGACAAACCGGTTGCATTCCCCAATTATTTGAATTGAACATGCCAAGGCGGTTATCCCTGTTTTAATCATTATATGTTTTAAGTTTGTGTTATGTTATAAAAGTAGTTGATACGAACAATACGTTATCTACTGATATAATGTCTGGAGTTTAATTGTTTGCTATATTAAAGATGCCAGTGATATTTTACTATGGTCGATCAAAGGTCATCGATTCATTTTCAATAATACTTATTATTGAAAAAATGTGCACATGCCATTGGGAAATATCATACAATGAAATATTATTTCAGATTATTTTGACACTTTTTTAATTGTGAATGTTGATTAAGTACGTTTGGTAAATATTTGAGGTTTACCATGTGTTATGGTCTAGAAACACTGTCTTTTAATATGGTCAGGCTAAATTCAAATCATTGCAAATTATAGTCAAAATAAACCTGGTAATCAAGCACTTTTTAAAAACATTGCTAACCATGTGTTGATCACGTTCAATCATTGCCAAACATAATTTAATGTTTCGATTTCACTGGATGGTGGATGTAATGATCTTTAGTAACAATGAATTGACTATGACTGTGGTAATGACAAACAGACCATTTGAATGAAGTTTGACTTTCGTAACCACAGACAGTCCATAGTTAAATTATGGTTACTAATGGTGCAAATCGAGTCAAAGTTGGATCAAATACCATAGCCAAATATGTTTTGACCACGTTTAATCATGTTAAAACCTGATTCAAGGGTTTCGTCCATAGAGGCGGTGACCTACAAGTAAGGCAAATGAAACGAGTTCTTGTTTTTTTAAAGTGATGTTGGTGAAACTGTTAGCCGAGATTACTCCATATCATGATACGGACTTGTTAGACTATTGTTTGTCAGCTTCATGGTTCAATATTAGGTTAATCGAGGTAATCACCGCAAGCTGTTGTTTTTTTCCCGTTCAAAATATTTTATTTTCCTCGTCAATAGGTTTGTGTGGGTCGAGGTCATCCCATTCCACACCGTACAGAGTTTGCAAGCAATACATGCATATCATAACACATTGTATCCAATAGCTTTTACATTACAATAGAAACAATATTTTTATTGTTGAAGAATTGAATAAAGTCCCGTATCACAGTCACAAACTTCTGTAAAAAAGAAAACACCAGCTCCCATTCTTAACTTTTACGCAAATCATTAAAATAATTAATTTCATAAAGTACACGGCAGTGCAAGGACAGGTACGATTTTGCTGCTTCAACAGTGGGTCTAGTTTTGTTCATTTTACAATTATAAAGAAACCTTTTTATTTAAACAAATAATAATGTTAAAGGTCCACTTGTATTTGCACGTCCCAGTATAAAGGAAGGCATATTAAGAAAGTTCGAAAAGTGATAACATCTAGAAAACAATTCTCTACTTAACTGATTGACATGCTTACAAGCTGTTATTCAACATTCCTTTTGTAAGTACATGAATACCGAAAACGTTAATACGTTGTAGGTGTATACACACATACACATTAGGTGTCCAATGGTTATGTTTACTAATATGAAAGTGCCATAATGTTTACTTGAAGAATGCTGATATCACATACCACGCGCTGAAATATGCGAGGGTCGAAATATAAGTATATTATCTCTTTTGGAATTAGTAACTCCACCATGTTAACATGAGTTGACCGAATGTTTATTTTGAATGAATCGGCTCGAATACGATGCAACTATCTTTAAAAGTTTGAAAATCGAGTTGTTCAACAGAAGCAAAATTGTTTTCCTGACAAAACATAGAAAAGAAAAAACAAATTCGGTTAAAAAATATCGATACACCATGTTTAAGACACCGTGACTGTCGGTAGGGATATCTCAACGCCAACCACCCGCCATTGTTCATTAATTAATTAATGGACATGACCACGAAAGGTTGATAGAAGTGACCCGAATTGTGATCAATATTTACAGCGAATAAATTTTGCTCAACAGGATAAACATTCACACTTATTGGTAAGCTGCATCGATTAAAACAGGTTCAATAATGCACAAATACTTTTTTCGTCCGTACATGATATACAACTTTCAAACAACATCATTCATGCTAAATCTCCAATCTATTTAACGAGTCGTGACGTCATTGCAATTGTCTGACCGCTTTGCAATTATTGGACAACACAACTTATTTTTGAGAAATATGCATGCACTAAGATATAGTCCGTGGAAGAATGTAATTATTTCCATATAGTCAATATTTCCCAATATCATTTTTAAACTATTTAATCATACCCTTACATATGTCAATCGATAACTGATTGTATTTTACCCTTTACCATTCAGATAGGCATTTTGACTCGCTTGTATTCCCTTAGAAAATCATATTAAACTAAAGATAAGTGTCAATTAACTCTTCGAAACATGGCGTCCCGTCGCGAACAACTCTATCTTAAGACGATTCTTGTAGACACAATTGTTGAATGCCATCTCAACACGGAAACAAGCCGGTTATTATTTACGGACTCACATGAAGGCTTNTATGTATGTATGTATGTATGTATGTATGTATGTATGTATGTATGTATGTATGTATGTATGTATGTATGTATGTATGTATGTATGTATGTATGTATGTATGTATGTATGTATGTATGTATGTATGTATGTATGTATGTATGTATGTATGTATGTATGTATGTATGTATGTATGTATGTATGTATGTATGTATGTATGTATGTATGTATGTATGTATGTATGTATGTATGTATGTATGTATGTATGTATGTATGTATGTATGTATGTATGTATGTATGTATGTATGTATGTATGTATGTATGTATGTATGTATGTATGTATGTATGTATGTATGTATGTATGTATGTATGTATGTATGTATGTATGTATGTATGTATGTATGTATGTATGTATGTATGTATGTATGTATGTATGTATGTATGTATGTATGTATGTATGTATGTATGTATGTATGTATGTATGTATGTATGTATGTATGTATGTATGTATGTATGTATGTATGTATGTATGTATGTATGTATGTATGTATGTATGTATGTATGTATGTATGTATGTATGTATGTATGTATGTATGTATGTATGTATGTATGTATGTATGTATGTATGTATGTATGTATGTATGTATGTATGTATGTATGTATGTATGTATGTATGTATGTATGTATGTATGTATGTATGTATGTATGTATGTATGTATGTATGTATGTATGTATGTATGTATGTATGTATGTATGTATGTATGTATGTATGTATGTATGTATGTATGTATGTATGTATGTATGTATGTATGTATGTATGTATGTATGTATGTATGTATGTATGTATGTATGTATGTATGTATGTATGTATGTATGTATGTATGTATGTATGTATGTATGTATGTATGTATGTATGTATGTATGTATGTATGTATGTATGTATGTATGTATGTATGTATGTATGTATGTATGTATGTATGTATGTATGTATGTATGTATGTATGTACGTATGTATGTATGTTTGTTTGTTTGTTTGTATGTTTGTTTGTATGTATGTATGTACGTATTTATTTTGACCTTACAGTAAAGGATAACCCATGAAAGTACGAGCACTTATTTCCAATGGGGTCCTTTGGTTTTGCTGAAGAGACAGCGGATATAAGAGACAGTTTTTGAGATACAAGGAATCCGGATACGATACCCTAGCTCTTTGCGAATAGATCCCTTGGTTCTTTTACGTGCTCAGTGTATAGCACCGAAACACGCACGAATTACCTGGGTTTCATACCAGTTCATCTCTAGTTCGGTGGGAAACACTTGAAGCATTTCTGAAATTTCCAGTGCACCGGCCAGGGATTGAACCCACGACCACTGGAATGGTAGACCAGTGTTTTACCACTCGACTACCGACCACCATTAATTGACATTGAATCTATTGGATCAAAATACATTCCCAAATTAGGTCTTGTTGCAAACATTAATAAAGATTGGTTAATAAAAACTAAAGAAATCGACTGAA
Source organism: Dreissena rostriformis (assembly GCA_007657795.1). Lineage (NCBI taxonomy): Eukaryota > Metazoa > Mollusca > Bivalvia > Myida > Dreissenidae > Dreissena > Dreissena rostriformis. The sequence continues at coordinate 106,251 of VMBQ01001547.1, forward strand.
AAACAACTGTTGACGCCGAACGACCGCCTTTCCTTACCATGAGTTTCCACTTACTTGAATTTTGGTTTAAAACAACAGCCCAAAATACATACAATAACCGACTTGAAAATAAACATGTTTGCCAAACGTTGTTTTTGTAAAAAATAGGTTAACCATGTACACGTTTCATTTTCTTGCAAATGTGGTAAGCAAAATTTCCTTTTTTGTCAACATTAAACGAATTCGAAGGTTCCACACGAATTCCTGAAGACAAAGAGAGAAAATGTCTTTCAATAACCAGACAATTATTTATGCACATTAATAATGGAATCAGTAAGCGGTAACCGGCATCGCTCGTTCAGACCAGCGACACACTAATTGACAGGAATATTGGGTCCAATTACTCATCAATGAAGACATCGCATATTCTGTAGTCATTTATTCTTCTCAAACCAAACATTATACCTTTACGATCGCCGATATGATTTACCGCTAGACACACGTTTTTTTTTTGTTTTGCTATACATAGCATTTGTTTGACGTAATAAGAATATTGAACATAAAATGCGTGGGTGATCTTGAAAAAAAGTATAAAATAAAGATATACACTTTTGTTTCTTATACAAACACTACACTATTAAAATAATAGTATGATTGTGCTCTTTTAAATTTTCATTTCGGTATTGTTTAAATGCCTGTAATCGTTTTTATCATCTTATATCAGTAATGTTAATTACTTCTGCAAACTGGACGTATACAGTCGCTGCCCGTAAATCGCACTTAAACGATGTGAATTCCAAGTCGAAAGACAATGAAATAAACAATACAATAATTATTGTGTGTAAGGCAATATAAAACTATTTCATAACATTAAACCAGCAATGACTGCCACAATTTGGGTGAACATTTTTTTACATATTTAGAGAATATTAACGGGTTCATGGTACCTTCAAATACAAGATCAAATACATATTTCCCAGATTAATTAGTGGAGCAACATATTGGCGACATAAACACACTTTTATTTTTTTTTCAAATTTTCTTCAACCACAATCTCGCTCTTTGCTTTTCTACGAATCGTTCAGACACGAATCTTTTGTTATTGAGATCAGCTGATTGTGCCCTCTTTGTAAGAAAACATAAAAACGGCGAGCAGAATGTTCCGGGGACGTTGTAAACAAAATCAATGTTTTTCAATATACAAGACGATGATATAAACACAACGTACATGTTAAGCGGTGGCATGTATCCTTGGGTAACTGGACAACATCATTCCACGCGTCTCAGTAACTGTCATCAATAATGCGACAAATTACTCATTTGTCTCAAATTACTTATTCGAAGTCACATTTGTATGTGATCAAATGTCTTTAGAGACAATAATTTCTGACAAAACATCAGACAATTCCGGTCAGCGACATTAGTGGCCGCTGAATGTGTATTCTAATTTGCATGATACACATATTTACACTATATCTACACTTCTTAGGTTTAATGTCATTCTTGAGTCACATGTGAGTTCGGTGAAGGAGATGTCACTTTTTGGATAATGTAATACATTTATATATATGCGTGTATGCAACATGTTTAATTGCGTTCCTGATTAAAACATATTGAACATATACTGTTAATTTTTATAAATCATTTCATGTTCAAAACTATTACTACGGCTACTAACTTGAATGTAACTGCAGGTACATACTTATTTCTTCCAAGACGTTGTAAAGTATAAAGGCGCAGACAATAAAAAACAGAAGAGGAAATAATTTTGTGCAAGACAGGATTCAGCATTCCTGTACATTAAAAGGACACATAACTGAACACGAATAGTAAAAATAATAAATTATGGCGTTGGAACGTTTTTCTTTAAACACAGACACTGGAAAACGATGTATTTTGTGTAAATAATGCGCGCATTATTATAACTCATTCCATTAGACGTCACATATTGTCACTAGAGTCATATCTTTCTGGTAAGAGACATCAGTTGCTGATGGAAACGTGTTATTTTTTGCCTATAATTAGGTTATGTTTGAAGTTTGCTGAGTTAAAAGAAAAAGATCATCCTTGCAGAAATGTAGAATTTGCATTAAAGTTAAAGAGAAATATAACACAATAAATGAAAATAAACTCGAACAAACGTTATCCATGCACAATTTCGTGATGCTTCTGCATTTTAAAATTGTTATTTTGTGTTTAAACTTAACCTATACAATTAACACTTTACCTCCATTGAACTGTAAGTATTGGCTCCCCATGCCGGGTATTCCTATGCATAATTTTCAAAGAAGATCAGCTTAACGAATAAAGGACTTTCATGATGAATATGGTGTTCTGTTCAGTAGTAAACATTGTGTTAATCTTTGCACCAATATTAACAAACGGAATTGATTTGCAACTCATCATAAAAGCGTTTTACGACCATATTCAACACAATTACGACAGCATGAAGACTTATTCTACCAGTTATAGATTCCATCAGAGGTTACCTTTTGTGTGAATCAAATGGGTTTAGGATGTCTCTTCTGATAATAATTTAAAAAAATGTCATTATTCTTATATTTGGAGTTCCTGATGGTTAGCATGAGCACAATACCTTTCGATATAAGAACGGCATTATTGACCACTTGACTGATTTCATGTCTGTCATATTTAAATTAATAAAAATTAGGTTTGTGAGGATGAGAGGCAACCCTCTCAGTTTTGAAGTTAGGAAAAATACATGAAGTGTATGACTTAAAACACAATGTAGAACGCAATCCAAGCCTAAATTGGAACATTGACATGCTTCATCATTCGTTGTACGACCACATTATTCCGGGCGACTCAGCAATTGACAGGCAATAATGCACCCAATTACCCATTCCGAAAGAAGCCACATTATTCTGTTATCAAATGTCTCAAGCGTCAACAACGTTAGAATGCTCCGGTCAGTTACATAGTTGGTGGAGCGATGCATTATTGTCTGTGTTGTATTTAATTTACTTCATATTGACCTCATGAGAAAGTTCATTTATACTCCTTTGGTATTAAGTGCATGCAAAGCTAGAAGTAAGCAAGCTACTGCTGCCTATTAAGATACCTTTCTTACGATTCTCTATTTGGAAAATGAAGAAATAACAACGAACAACAACAACGCGGGCAGGTAGCTCTTTGTTACTATGAATACATTTGTCCAAAATATTTTCGGTCAGAGAAGTTTATGCAAGTGTACATTACATGCCACTCGAAACAATACTGGTACACATATACATTTTACTGCTGGTACTTATGCTAGTTTATCGCATGCAAAGACATTATGAATTATTGGGAGCAGACATCGTAGCAAGCCCTAAAAATGATAAGTGCTTTCAATACAACATTTATCTACTTTAGTATCTTGAAAAGCAAAATATCCATAAGCTGGTGCTATATCTAAAATGAAAGAAAAACGTGGTTTGATGTTATCATGTTTTGCAAGTATTATTGGTTGTATGTTATCCCCCTTCCAAAACAAAAAACAAAAACAAATCAAAAGCATCGATATGCTTCATTTGGTAATATAACGGCACTTGTTTCAGGTGAGCAATATAGTGTCACAATGACTCTAATGTTATATTCATTGTTTGAAATATACGATGGTTATACTTTAAAAAAAGGAATGTATTTGTTCATGTGTGAATTATAGTATGACCTATATCGATTTAAAATAATTCAACGTTTTCAAATATGCCTCAGTTATGATGCAAGTAAATTATTTGGATTTCACTAAACTATATCTAGTTGGTAATAAATGGATTTCATTCATTGCTGAGTACACTTACACAATTTTCTCAAGAAGCATCACCAGATATCACGTAAATAGAAACTGTGTTATAAATAATTACTAAATCGTTATAATGTTAACATTTCAATTCTTTGATTTGATTTTGGCTGCTGTGACATCAATATTAAACGTTTTAAGCTATTGAACATGTTTGGAGAGTATGGCTGTAATGAATATATATGCATCGCCTTCCGTATAAATCAAATTATTGTCTTCTGATTGTGTTTTATAAATGTGTTTGAAACGCGGAAATCCGCCCAATTATCAACGAATAACGCACTCAGGAGTTTATAGCAGATACAAAGGACGATATAAATGAATTTTCTCCACAATCACTGTAACCATATGAACACATTGACAGAGGAATTATACACCGATGGCATGGACATTTTCAGCGGGCGTTCTACAACAACATTGTTCCCAAATAAAATGAAAGCAATACTACGCTCTATTGCAAATCATAGCATTGTTAATACATGCTCGTATCTCAAACCACAACGTCAAGGATTAAGTATATTAATGTTACATGAGTTACACGAACGTTGCGCAGGGGCGTTTGACATGTTTTGTTGTTCTTCTTTAGATATCTACTTTATATCTGACGTAAAAAGGACGTCCCAAAATGTGTCTTGGGTGAAACTAGGTATGTCATGCATATGAGAGTAACAGGTAACTGCTTATTGCTTTGTAATATATCAGATGAGGCGTAGAACAAAATAATAACATGACTTGACGAGCCGTTTTTTATTCATGCCGTGCCCGAAATATTAGAACACGATAAGGCAGTAGCCTGTTTATTTTGTGTATCATACATTTACGCCCCCATTTTTAAAGAAATAATTAAATATAATTGCTATGACTCGGCATTTTTGAGAAAATGTATATGTTGTAATACGTTGACCTGTAAATACGTATGGAGACAACTAACTTATGATTCAGAAGCTGTTTTGAATTTGGTCTGGCGATACTAAAACAGTGAACCCGGTAGCGTTTACATTTAACACACAGTCACATCAAATATATTTTGTTAATAAATCTTCTCATTTCACACATTTGTAATACTTTTTGAACGTATTCGTTTCTGGAAGCTTATACCGAAGGCAGTATCCTGTCGAAGCTACATTTGGTAATTTGAGAACAATTCCGAAAGCTACATTTGGCAATTTGAGAACAATTCCATGGAATACTATTTTGTGGTATTGACTTTAATCACATATGGGACATAAAAGATTTGTAAACACACACACACACACACACACACACATACGTGTATACTGTGCATAGTAGCACCTACTCCACAGACCGGCTTAAGTAGCACACTGGTTTCCCTACGTACTACCGCGGTAAGACTTATGGAAAAAGTTCAATGTAGATATATGAAACACAAACAGGACAAGATGTAAAGGCTGAAAGCATTTCCTTCCAATACACAAAACCTCGAATTTTACTGCAGCAAGTAGCACCAGTGTGCAGGTGCTACATTGAACATGCGTGTTCTCCAGTTCTACATAAACTGTGTGTGGGGCTAAGCAATTATCTTTACGAATCATACATAAATGATAAAACTGTCTAGTACAAAGTTAAGACATCTTTTAACAAGAAATATNACACACACACACACACACATACACACACACTATATCAACACTGTGAATGTGCTACACGTTAAATAAAGATACAGGAACTAATCAGAATGTTAAAAGAGATTATAGAACGAGTACATTAAACGTCTCCAACACAATATTGACCAGTTGGTTCATATGTTTTTAACAATGATGTATGACTTGAATGGTGCAGTTGTTTTGAATTTCATATAATATGGTGGGTAAAGGTCAGGGTTGTAGTTATAGTTACTGATTTATAACAGAAAAATAACATAAAATTGAAGTAGGTTTTTCTTAGAATTTCTATATTTCTTGTTGTTCATATGTTATTTCAAAATATTCCTCTATTACAATTATCTTAAATATTACACACTAATCAAACATATCCCATTAACTTACACACAGCAACTTTCTGAAACGAAATTCGCCAATTTCAATAATAACACATTACTTGAAAAGGTACAAAAAAGTGTGTAAATATTTATATATTCTACAACAAACATTAGAAGAAAATAACACTAAACAAGAAAAGAAATGGGAAGAAATAATGTCCTCCTATGAACAAGGTATAGTTTGGAAACATGCTTATATAACACCATTTAAAGCAACTATTGATACTACTTTACGCAATTTCCAATACAAGATTCTGCAGTGTAAATTACCAACTAATGCATATTTGTATAAATGTAATTTGATATCTTCAAGTCTCTGCACCTTTTGTTCAAGTTGTAAGGAAACAATTATACATGTTTTATATGAATGTAATTCTGTACAACCGATATGGCGGGAGCTGATATTATTTTTAAATAGTAAACAATCACACATAGATCTTAATGTAAATGATATTGTATTTGGCACTTAAAAAGGAGGCACTAATAATCAAGTGATAGACTATATAATTATTCTGATGAAGTCTTACATATTTAAATCTAAATCAAAAGCCGAAAGCCAATTATTTAAACCTTCAAAAATGCTCTAAGAATGAAAATTATATTAGAAAAGCAAATTGCTTTTGAAAAAGATAAAATTGATAATTGAAAACATAATAAAAATTGGCACAACTTTGCAATAACACCTAAACAGAATCTTGCCTATATCCTCATTATCTTAGGGTGTTTATTTTTAATCTTGCTAATTTATCTCTCTTCATTTTTCCTTCTTTATTGTGCAAATTTGAGAAATTAGTCAAACATGTCATGCCCTTTCGATTTTGTTTTAAATGTTCATTAATTCGACCTCTCTACTATTATTTAACATAGCTTCTCCCCTCTCTCTTTCACTCTTTACAAAAATGCTAAAGCATCGTCTCAAACATGTATTTTCTGGGAACAATGTTAAGCATTAGCAAGTTAACAATTAAACGAATAACGTGATATTGTTTATATATACCTTAATCACTTGATTGTACATTAGAAGTGAATGTATATGATACTTCAGTATATATAACTGACCAAAAAGTTATGTTGCTTCATATGTATAGTCATGTTGTCATTGAGATGTTTGTTGAAAATCAATAATAAAAAAAGAGAATATTCCTCTAAAAAATTCATAAACCCAAAACTGTGCTTCATAATTGATTAATATACAGTTTCGAACTTGTATCAACATAACACGCACAATATTCAAACGTCAAGATTTCATGAAAATCATTCAGTGCAAATGTAAGAGGATGTGTTATTAAAGAGAGTATGCACGATTTTGTCAAATATTAATTAATTTATATAAAATGTGTAAAAAACTTATTTAACATATATTTCAATATTAATTAAAATAAAAGTTAAGAAGAACATGTATCGAAAAATGCAAAATAAGCCAGATATTTAATTCTGAAATCGAAAAAGGCTGTACAGCCGAATTCGCCAGCGTATATATCATGCATGTACAATGTGAATTTAAATTTAGTTTTAGTGCAGATTCGTTCAAACGACACAAAGACACAATTTTGTTTCCTAGCAAATACGAGTAAAAGTGTTGGCATCGGCTTTAACCAGCGCTAACTTGTCTTTGCTGCATTTTATGAAATTTGTCTTTAATGTATAATTTGTCTTGCCTATTTTGTGTTATTGTACCATATTTTTAACAATATTTTACAATTTAACACATATGAAAATCGTACAATCTCACTTTAAACAAACACTATTTACACAATCATATCGAAGCCATTGGCGCTCATTGACCGACTCAACTTGTCTAAGAAAAAAAAGCGAAATACTTTCTCGTTGCTGAAATATAAATGTATTTTCTTTGTCTCACTCTTTTCTATTTGTCTCCACAAGAGACTAAATTAAAGCACTTTATTATCAAAAGGACCATGAAAGTTCTGAATTCGATTTATCTTCGCTTTGGGTAATAACTTTAAGAAATGTTTGACATTTTTTTTTATCATATATCTTATCATTATTTGCATTCGTTATTTTGTGTATGCAAATTGCTGTGTAAAGCGTGTTTCGATGATATACAATCATTGATAGTGAAGAAAAAAATATTGTTGTGGAACATATAGGCTTTACAATTTTTTAATACAGCTTACACTCTTGGCAGTATGACACTCACCTTTTAAAAAAAAAAAATACTGACGCAATTGACGACATTGACGGTACCAAAATGTTGCAGAAGTAATTAAACACACGATAAGTCCTAAACCGGATTTCGGTCCGCCAATTGATCCAATTTAAGCAGACATATAAACATATTGCGAAACTCGTGCTTTACCAGAGGACACCTTTACGAATAATCCTAAACTCAAATTAAGACACACACACATATGTTTTTTATAACCCAACCAACCTTGATTTCGCACTTGGAACCCCTGTAACCATGGCTACATCGACACTTGAACGCATCTATCATGTCCTCACAGGTGCCGTCATTCAGGCAGGGGTTGGCGTAACACTCGTTGTACTCAAATTGGCAGTCCGGACCGTGATAGCCTACAATGGCGCATATTTTTAGTGTGTTTTAATATGCTTATCATGTGGTTAGTTAGACTTTTCTTATTATGGCATTCTGTTAGTTTTAAATTTTGTTTCTGGACTTACGCAGCCTGAACATGGGTTAAATAAATGAGTATTTGAAATAAGTGACTAACTAACTATCTCGACGCAAGCAGAAAATTTGAAGAGTATACTATGAAAATCGATAAATTCCGACCAATCATATGCAGATTCTATTTGTTACAATATAGTCATTTTAGTATTGCCGCATACACAACATAAATATATTCATTGCAGTGTATGTAACGTGATACTTGTCACTGGATTTTCCTATTCAATTTAAATTCAATGTTAATTGTTATATGACAACTTAATTCAATGGAAATTTATATTAGTGAACATATGGTAAATAGCTGTCAATTCAAGAGTTAATATTATTATAGTACAAGTTGTGTTATGTAAGAATATTTTTGAGGTGAAAACATGCAAATAAATACGATATACAAATACTTAAGTAATATATTTGAATGAAAATTTGAGAAATCAGGACTGGTTTTTCGCAAACTACCTGGGATACAGAAGCACGCATAGCCACTCGAGTTGTCCATGCAGACGCCATGAAAACACGGACTGGACCAGCACGGATTGAGTACCATCTCGCATCTACTTCCGGTAGTGTTCGCAGGGCACATACACACAGGCGCGTATCCTAAAATATGCAAATCTCAAATTCAGATGATTGCTTTTAGAATGACAATATCATCCAAGTTCAAAAAGTGGTCAACATGTTTCGTCGCAACTGTAAAGGGAATAATAATATATTTAATAAACAATGTGTGAAATAATCCCAACTTGGCGATACTAAAATTAAGATACTAAATTAAAAACGTATTATTATTAAACATCTGTAATCATTTTAGTAGTTTAACCATTTAAGGTGACAAAAATCCCCTCGCCTATGCAACGCCATTAAAAGAAATTCATGAAGCTGGTGTTTACCACATGTACCTAAAAGTACAACTGCGTTGGGTTAATACACAAGCATCATCCATGCACTCATTGTCAAGCATTATTGTCTAAGGCCACAACACAAATATGCGTTTTTTGGAATTGTTCTAAAAGAAAAATTATTTTAAGTTTGCGTTTTTCACTCGCCTCAGATGAAATCGAAAATGGAACAAACATGTGAGTTTTACTTACAATTGTGCTCATTTGATCAAACGTTTAAGGGTCTTCCATCGAACAATTTATCAATATCGTAAGCGATTGTGATATTATACTCGAACCTGTAACATCGTTTGACACGAGACACGTGCCCCCGTTTGAACATCCGACTTCAACGCACATGGTTTCACGACACAAGGGTCCTTTGAACCCGGCACAACAATGGCATTGTGGGAAACCCTGTCGAAATCATATAGACGATGGCAAAATCAAAACAGAATTACGATATATAGGTAAACTGTTATCGGCAAGACGCAATTGACACTCACAATAAGTACCGTTATGATTTACAAAATGATTTTCGTATAAGAAACCTATTAAATAGATAGGAGAATACCCTACTGACTTACTGTTTTGACATCATGAAACAAATACCGGAACAAAACCCAAACGTTTAATATTTGTTTATAGAGTTTAAAGCTATACGGCAATGTTAAGAGGGGCATATTTATTTGAGGGCGATTGGGTCGAACGAAGTAGGCGTAAAGTGATGCCTTCAAGTTCATTTCCTGAAAGAGCTTTTTTTTGGACATTTATTATGAACGATCCACGATAATTGCTTGAAAACGGGAGCTCTTGGTCGCAAGGCGGACATTACCATATTATGCGGAATTCCAAGAGAAATCATATTCATATTTGAGACAAAATGTGGTGATACACACATAAGTCCGTTCCTGTAAATATTGATTTGAATACGACCGATATAGCGATATTTTATATTTGAAGACAACTATAGTATTGTACTACATTTGCTGATCTACGTTTTCAAATTAAATACCCGAGTGAAACATTGCAACTGAGACATGGACAAAATCGAATAAAAAATATTATGTTATCGAAAAGAAAAAACAAACGGTTTTAAAATTGGTAAAACGTATTGACATTATGCCCATTTTGAAATTTTAATCCACCTTGCACGAAATAAATATATTAACAAATACATAATAGTGTTTTTATTCAACAATATTTCACTCATTTCTTTGAACGATTTAAATATTGAAACAATATATGTTATGCTTTTAATTATTGTGACAAAAATATGTACGATCGCAGAAGTACAAATATCTCTTTACCAGTGGCTATTTATTTCTAGTATGTTATAGTTTCTAGAGCTTCATTGTTTGTTATATACAACGAGTGTTTATTACTCATAAATATCGCTTTAATTATGGAATAATATAATTAATTCTATAATTAATTGATTTTATATACTATTGTATCACTGAATTGAACATAATAATGTGTATATTTAAATAAGATATGCAGCAAACCAAGTATAACAATTCAGAATAATCACACGAATAGAAAGCTAATCATATGAAGCTACAAATGTTATTAACTGCTTGTGTTTCATTTCAATAAATTGTCCCAAAATGACTGTTTTATGACAGATACAAGTCGTATACGGTTTTCAACGGGCGGTTTGTAGGACTGAACGATGTATATTGATTGTTCAATGAGTGTTTGAATAAATCCAGCGATACATGTACGATGAAAATAAATATATAAGACATATCATGAATATTGCATGTCAACTACAATGGTCTTATAAGCTATCAATAGCTATAGATTCGGAGAAAAACTATGTAATTATCACACTTAAATCGAAGTGTGAACCAGTTATGTTCTAGGACCGGTTTTATGCGTTCAATTTTCATATAGGAGAGAAATGGTTGTTCTTTCGTAACAATTTTGACACAAAAACAGACATAAGTAATTCGTTCATCGAATGGTAGAACGTTTTATCAATATTTATGTGCATATGATTGAGTCGTTTACGAAGATATACGCATCTATACTTAAAAACAAGCGTTTTCTTTTTCTTTGTTAGCATATGATAAAGCATATCTGACGCCCGCTTGCCCACGTACCTCATGAATACGTTTAAATAAATTTGGTATGCAATAACAAATTGAGACTGTATTTATATAATTCCACACAGATTTGCGTTGTACATCATGAAAATCAAATCTTGAAACGTGAGATAATTGTAGTGATAACCAATCAGTGTTATCAATATAAAAAAAATGTTTCTAATGCAATAAACACTTCTCAAAAATACTTTATGGACATTCATTAATTGTCTGGCATAAAAACAGGTAAAGCAAGTACAGAACATAACCTCCCCCCCCCCCCTGAAACAAATGTTAATTTAAACATATGCATGTACAATTCATTATCATATCTATACGTATTTACATTATGAGAGCAACACAAATTCATAACGCTAATTTTACTTCGAATACAATTACAAATTATAAATAATAACAGTCTCATATGCAGCTATTTGTTTAAACAAAACGGCTGAAACTGAAAAACTTAAACATAGTGCAAATCATCAAATATAATATTATACAAAATGAAATAATATGACTGTTTGGTGAAAGGGCGGACGAAGAAGTATTCTTTTGCATTTTTTAATCTCCAAACTCTTCTCCAAATACATACGGGACATAAAGCAATACGAATGCAAATAATCACATATTTGGGTCGATAAAGAAAATTATACTTGACAGTTTTTGTAACGTATGCCTCATTAAGAAATTTTAAATTTGGAAAATTATTGATTTGGTTTCTGAGTTTCAGACTGGACAGACAATATATATATGGTTTTGTTATTTATATTGCTTTGGTGAGAAAAGAAATTTTTATTTGGAATATTTTAAATATGCTTAAACATATTTGTAGTGAATGGCGGTATGCGAATTTCTTATGAAAAACACATATTATATATCAGAAGCTCAATAATGAAATTCGGTTTAATGTATTTTTGCAATATTATAAATAAGGATGAATTGTTAAAAGAACTATATTATGTACAAACAAATTATAATGCAAACTAACCATACAATGTGTAATGTATATGGAGGTGAATACACGCTAGAAATTATAAAAAAAATACCAAACAATCAGGATGAATGAAAATTATCATTTTTGATCATTGGGTTTAGAAATGCACATTATATGAAATTGATCGCCGAAATCAAAATATCATTTTAACAAAATAAAGTAGCTTTGAAGTATATTTTAAATGAATGTTCCATAAGCAATAAACCTCGCACGTGTCGTAAGATCGTAGTAAATAGTGTTGGCCACATATAACTGAATTGAACTGATAAGTGCGTCCTGTAATTTCAAACCTATACGAAACAATTTAATCCTTATTTGCTTTTAAGGCATAGCCGTTAACGTCTAAGACTTAACAATAATTACCTCTCGTAATAGGCAAAGACCATTTCCGGAGCACATCAGGCCGCGAATATCAGCTGGGCATTTTTGTACACTTAAGACTAGCTTCCAGCATCTGGTAGGTGAGGCATCATCATGTGGATTAGCCGCAAACTGTGCTAGAACTGAACAAAATCGTGTGCGTTAGCCGCAAACTGTGCTAAAACTGTAAACAATCATGTGGGTTAGCCGCAAACTGTGCTAGAACTGTAAACAAACATATGGATTAGCCACAAACTGTGCTAGAACTGAAAAAATCTTTTGGATTAGTCGCAAACTGTGCTAGAACTGAAAACAATCATGTGGAGTAGTCGCAAACTGTGCAAGAACTGAAAACAATCGTGTGGATTAACCGTAAACTATGCTAGAACTGAAAACAATCATGTGGGTTAGCCGTAAACTGTGCTAGAACTGAAAAAAATTGTGTGGGTTAGCCGTAAACTGTGCTAGAACTGAAAACAATCATGTGGATTAGCCGTAAACTGTGCTAGAACTGAAAACAATCATGTGGGTTAGCCGCAAACTGTGCTAGAACTGAAAACAATCATGTGGGTTAGCCGCAAACTGTGCTAGAACTGAAAACAATCATGTGGAATAGCCGTAAACTGTGCTAGAACTGAAAACAATCATGTGGATTAGCCGTAAGCTGTGCTAGAACTTAAAATAATCGTATGGTTAGCCGCAAACTGTGCTAGAACTGAAAACAATCGTGTGGGGTAGCCGCAAACTGTGCTAGAACTGAAGACAATCATGCGGATTAGCCACAAAATGTGCTAGAGCTTAAAACAATCATGTGGGTTAGCCGCAAACTGTGCTAGAACTGAAAACAATCATGTGGGTAAGCCGCAAACTGTGCTAGAACTTAACACAATCATGTGGATTAGCCGCAAACTCTGCTAGAACTGAAAACAATCATATACAAAAGTTCTGATTTATTGAGGTGTTAGCGTGCGCTCTAAACAGTTTGGTTCGATTTGAAATGCATTCCTGTATTAAATTTCTTTTAAATTTCAGTCTAAAATATTGCACAGCACTGTTACCTTGCATTTTTTCACGCGTAAATTGAAATAAGATTCAACGACGCTAGCATATGTTTGACACCTAAATACCATACATATATTTCCTTCACAAGAAAATCGTTGTTTGTGTCTGGTGTTCCCTTTATCAATACCTCACCACATGCATCACTTCATAGAAAAACTACATCGTATGTGCTTGGGTCACGCAATCGCAAAATACAAATAACAGCCTACAATATAGTATGTGATGTATTCATATAAGATTGATTTGAAATGAAATGTCAGAAAAACATGCAATTCGGTGAAAATGTGTTTGTAATGCACACTTTGTTTGCTAAAGCCGTGTTACATGTATCTTACAAAGACCTGAACGATTGCTTTTTTTTAGTTTATATTTATTGAAACAATTAATGACCTGTCATTCTTCCTTGAATGCGATATCAGTTAATCGTAACCTGCATAAAACGAAGGCAAGATGGTACTTTGATCATTTAAGTAATTAATATGCTTAAACATGCGGTTGTGTTTACAAGAATTGAATAGTGAAACACGATCTATTTACATCCACAATATTGACAATACAGGCATTAAGTAATGATTGATATCGAGAACTATATCAAATATATCAAAAGCAATATCAACATTTATTAAATATTAAAATATTCGTATTAGCAGTTACTATTATGATAAAAATTTCTTTACCTTTTAAAATCTGTTTGTGTAATAATACCACGTGATAACAGAACCTGCAGCTTTTATTAAGTTTTCAAATATCGACCAAGTCATCAGTTTAAGTAGAAGCTCACACGCTCAAAACGACCTTGGATGATTTTGACATATTTTGTTATTAAAATGTTTATGCAACCATTAAGAGGAGAGCACCGAGCATGTGATGTCTAAATAAGGATTATATTGCAACATGAAACAGTCCAAATTCAATTACAGACTGTGTGTAAGTTCAAAGCTATCGAATGATGAGAGAAAATCGACAAGCGGCATGCTTAGTGTCACGCCTATTATTTACATTTAATTATTGCCGAAACGACGAATTATATATTTACTGATAATCGCTTAAACACAGTCCAATCACATAAGATATACAAGTGTTCTGATTATCGTTACGTCAAATGATAATGCAATTAACGATGAAGGCGCGAACCAGAACGCAATACAATACGCCTAAATATAAACACACTGACCATATATTGTACTTTCCAGAAAATGGAGCTGTGTCGGAGGAATAAGCAAAGTATTGTTGTCCGATTCAAAGATAGGAGCACGTTCGACCGGATTTTCACACGCGCCAGGGGACTCAGGATCATCCGTGATGTTGTAGATCGTTAGGCGAAATGCATTGACCACCAGTAGTCTGTAAGTACGACATAGGCATCGCATTCAGTTAAAATTCCCTATTGGAATGGGTTGGTGGAGTTATATGTTTGTAATCAATATTGTACATTTATACGGCGAATATTGTAAGTAATGCATTTATGTATCTGTTTGAACAGTTGCCTTTGATTGAAGTAGCACTTTCCTGAGTCTTTCAGATTGAGTGGACTATTTACATAGACATATTTAATACAACCTTTGTAAATTATAACACAATTTACATGTCACGTATTCTTGGTTATAAATCGCATGTATTTGGAATACGTAAATTTAGACAGAAACCTACATTAAACAAATGTAACATGCATATTCAAAACAATTAAGCACTTGAGGATTTTTACAACGAATAAAGAACACAAAAATCTGTTATTCGTGTTTAACAATTACAAAAAACAGTTACATTTTATAATAACACATGACAAAATATATAAGATTAAACATACACTAAAAATAAACAAAACGTAGTTCCTGCCATAAATCATGTGGTGATGTGGTCGAGATGAGAAAGATTTTGTGAGAATAAGGCAAAAGTAGAAATTATTTCTAACAAAATAACTAAACCATAAATGTTGCAATAACTGAAAATAGTTCTTGAAACATAGTGTTAATGCTACTATACTGGATACCTTATTGAGTTATTCGGAGCTATGACCACTTGCATACTGTCATCCAAATCATTACCGATATCGTCGCATGGCTCATTATCGATGCACCAGGTCTGCCATGGAAAAGTGCAAGTAGATATGAATGTTTGCATGTCACATAGTGTACAGTTATGAACCAGTTCAACATAGCAGCACATGTATATTTATTACAGCAATAATCAAACTGAACAAAATATCAACCATTGTAATGTAGAGGACACGCATATTTTAAATCATATAAATGTGAAACCAAATTAACATAAAGGAATTTTACAAACTGCAGACTTGTGTACATATTGTAAATGGGGACATACGTTTTATAAGTTTTTTTTACACATTTCACAAAAATTGTGCATACACTAATATAATCATATAGCGATGTGTTATCTCAGCTTTGTATTTATCTTTTAACATGCAACTTATTTGTTTTAGCATGTAACTATTAACATAATAATGAATTAAAAATCAGTAGATCTCTTATAGTAACGATAATGTATCATTATATCATATGTCTCATGTTTTCAGTATCGTGTTTTTATCCTAATGGGGCGCAGAATTGTCGTTGGACACATTTGGACTGTCTTAAGAAGTAATGATCTCATTAATGAGAAGTCGCACAGTCCAAGGAAGTGATTTATGTCATTGATAACAACCAAGAGATCGTCTTCTTTACAATGAAAGAACAAAGTAAAAGCGCAGCACGGATCTGAATCTTATTTAATGAGCACACCAACTTCTCCCCCGTAATATTTAATAAGCTGCGCAAGATATTGAGAAATTATAATGTTAGTATATAAACAAATTCCATTATCTAATCGACACGTTTGCAGGTTTGTCAATTTATTATTCATAATAACAGAATAACTTTCGCAAAAAAATAGCAGTCAGTCATATGAAATTAGCATCGGTAAACTAAAATCTATATGTTAAGGTAAAAGGATTCTACAAAATTGTGAAATATGTTATTTAAAAAAAATACTACCTTACCTTTTAGTATAATGCCTTAATATATATGTGTAAATTAAATATACGCATTATAAACTATGTAGACGTTCTTGTATTTATCTGCATAATACTTTTGATCACATTCATTTTCTTACACTACCATGGTCATGATATATCTATACACACATAATCGCTAAATGTATTTATTAATTGTTTATAACCTTAATATTTATACCGTTTATTGATATATCGGTTATATCTTTATTAAGATTAACAAATAATGAATTGGAAACAAATACGAACACTTTATCGACACGAATAAATATTCTGAAGCTAAAGGAACACCTTTGGCTTATAATAAGGCTTACTGCAAATGTAAAATGCCGATACCTAATCGCCATAAAGTGTCATTATGTTAAGTATATATAACATCAATTTCGCATTAACTCTGACAGAACAGTGCTCTTAAACGCAGTTTAAGTCATTTAAGTGTAATACATATGCATTCAGGTATTAATTAAATGTGAGAAAAGGAAGACATTAAAGACATTAAAAATACACTCCCTTATATAGCACAGCAAATGGCTGAAATATTCACTGTAATTACGAGGTACATATTAATCTCAAAAATCATGACTAATTCAAATATAGTGTAGTTGTCTACATATCCTTTTATCCAGAAGTACATCAAAGTAGTATGTGTTAGACGCAATTACGTTGCGTTAATGCGAAATCTCGAAAAATACCCTAAACATTCGAGCTAGATTAAATGATGACCTCATATATTTGTTGATAGTTATATAAACGATACCAGTATGAAAAGAAGTATGAAAAGTACCTCGATATATCAAGTTGAATGTAGCTGCAATTGGTTCGGAATTAAATATCAACTGAGGTTAGACCAACCTTCGCGAAATCAGCAAATAACTGTTCCAGAAGTGCAAGACGACCACGATGACTAAACCTCACACGTCCTTAATATGTTTTATTGCGGCGTTACCATCAACAACTATTATGCAAATTCACCAACATAATTGGCTTCGCATAAGAGACACCTTGATTCACAAAAGGGTAGAGTTCATAACAATTCGATGTTGCTTTTCTAATCGTTCTTTTTATTGTCTGTGTGATGTGTGCGTAAAACCTATGTAAATCTCGTATACAAGTTTGACATGAAACAAAAGTCATAAAGTATGGCAAAATGTCGCCACGTACAAAAATATGAAATATAAAATTATAATTGTTTTGCATCATTTTCCATTAACAATATTGTCTTATCTAAGGTGTAACAGATGATTTAGGAATTCATATACTTTTTGTTGAAATTCTTGAACAATCAGTCAATTCATAACTAAGCGAACGTAATATATTCGATTACTTTCAAACTGCCATACGCATCGTAAGAACTCAGAATCGTCGACAAAATAGTTATGTTAACAAACGAACGATTTTCCAGTTTTCTGTTACATGCATGTCAGTAAACTAAATTGGCAATCAGTACTCTCAGTAATCCTTAGTGCATTAAATGTCTGTTGAATATGCGTGCTATATTGAGCTGATACATTTCAGTGTCTGACGTATTTGCTTCCAGTGTATGCGTCTGCAGAACCCAAAGTCACTCGGGCAAAAAACATGATCTACATTAAGCACTAGATCAAGGATGAATTGCAAACAAAGTGCAAACACGTCCATATGCAATTTTAAATGTCAGGCAACGGGGCTGTCCACCCAACTGATATGATTAATTGCTGTTAATTTCAATAATATACTACTATTATATGTCGGTAAAGATTTTTACTATTTTAGTTTCATACTAAAATAAGTATGAAGATAATGCTGCGCAACTCTTAAAGTACCAGTGTAACATACGGTCTTCTTGAAGATTCACAAAGATGTAAATTGGATCAATTTATTTCCAAAATTAGGAATGTCTAGTATATTTATTTCTATATTTAGAATATTTCTTACAGAAATTACTTTAGGCAAACAGCGCAGACCCTGATGAGACGCAGCATCATCTGGGTCTACGCTGTTTGCAAAGGCCTTTTTTCTAGACGCTAGGCATAAATGGGTTAAGTCTCCATTGGCCACTCTTCTTGACCATTTGATTGAAATGCCCAGAGGATAAACACGCGCTTACTGTTTAATGATTTATAGTAAATAATATTGAAATTTTATGGGATAAAAATATATTCTCGGTTTTATGTTCATCCTAATAAAATATATAATTCTTTGATTTAAATTCAGGAATGTAGTCAGATGAAATAACTGTCAACTACATTTAAGAAATAATATGTGTGTCAATCTTTATAGTTATCCGTACTAAAATAATTAAATTTATATCGCTATTATAATTTATCACTTTAAAGAATATAGTTAGTATGACACATGCAATATCTTTGAAATATTGATTTAATGTTATGATTCAATTGACCGATGCACAAAATATCACTTATCTAATTTCATACACACGTTTACTTTGCACATCTGCGACAAACATAATAATACTAAAAAAAGTTGGATTTACCTGGTTTTCTGGATGGATGCTAAGAATACGTTCCGCATATTTATATAACTCCGAAAGTTCAGGTTGACTGTACGTGCAGTTAGACTGCGTCTCACATCCACATATGAAGCTTAACAGGATGAATACAATCATCATTTTATCTTCTGTACCGTATATACAATGTGCGTTAATATAGCTTCATAAACCAACGATTGCTAATGTACAATCCCTAATATTTTGTCTCCATCTTAAGACTACGTAAAGAGTTTTTCAATTTAAATCCAAGCAAGTTAATTCGCGATAGCGTATCCGTTATCGATAGTAGTTGCACAGTAAAGCTGTATGGACATATCTAGTTGCAGCACTTTTGGTTTACCAACACCGATGAAGTTACTGATCTGACAAACGAGATCGGTAACCACCGTTGCGATTCACTGTTTGTTCTATTGATTGTTTCGCATGCCTGGGGATTAAGTGTTCGCTGCGACCAGATGATGACTAAAGAAACATCGAATATATTTCTTGAGAAGAAGTCATTGAACGGAGGAGTTAGATTATATAATGGACGCATATATTAGGCATTTGTCTGTATCAAGAAACACAAATACACATTCATAAGTTATAAATTGAAATCATCTATTTTATTTTTTCCACTTTAAGATAATTTGTTAACATAAATTAATGCATTATTGTTTTTTGAATAAAGAGCGTACACTTTAAACAATTTTTAGATGTTTGACTTGTGGTTTAACTGGTTTAAATCCCAAAATACAATATAATTAACCCTCCAATTCGATGGCCACAGCTTCAATTTGTTTTATTTTTGTTTGAGTTTTTTTTATTTGTACGGTATTGGAAAAGCAACTGATCGCTTGCCTTAAATAAATGAATAATGCATCTTAACAAACAATTATCTCCTAATAATGTTTATGGTATTTCATTATTCCTATATTAAAGTACACAAGACTTTTTAATCGCATTTCATTTGGGAAATATCAACATGAAATCAAACATAGACTTTAATATAATTTAAAGGGTTAAAACAGTTATGTATAACACTATGGTAAAATATTGTTAAATAAATAAGTAATTATCAATTAGAAAAGATGCACACCTAGAACGTTTGATCAACTGTTTAGGTAACAAAATATGTGTTACATTTTCTGTATATATGCCCTTTTATTGTTTAATCACATTTAAAATGGGTTTTACTACTAAACTTGGAGATAATCATTATAAAATGACCTTCGAATCATGACCGTATATTTATAGTGTACATTCATGAACCAGAAATAGAAGTTCCAGTGAAACAGTTATTTTCACAGTTATGTTCGCCGTTTGAAACTGCAAGTTACCTTTTTTCAGTAACTGATATTTATGTATAACAATAGGAAAGCAACGCGAAATTATTAATTAAAATCCATACCAATTTTGTTAAAGTGGTAATTCTTTTGTAGAGTTACTTTTTTGTTTTATTTTTAGCAGAAGAGTATACCGTATGTTGGGGAATGTTAAATAGTCTCATGAAAATGTTGATATTTTAACGCAATAATATTTTTGTCTAAAATATATAATGTACTTACGGAGTGAATATACTGCTTGCCTTTATCTAGCTTATGTTATCGGAATATTGACATCTTTCTTTTCTCTGTAAGTGTTTACATGGGCGTTGGTTGAATGTGCATGGACTTAAGGCATTCTGGTGTAATGAGATTTAATGACTGCAGTGTATCAATTAGCATCATAGATAGTTTGTACAGTGCACTATGTGCTTAATAGTTTGTACAGTGCACTATGTGCTTAACAATCCTGTACTGATTTATATAATGGTCACACAACACAAGTTCTACTAGTTGTCGAATATTACAAAGCTCCGCAAATCTTTGATATGAAGCATTTTGCTTCTTACGTACGATATTTGTATGTATACTCTTGTTATTGAAATAAAAACAGATACAATACTAATTATCAAATATAAAATAATATGGCTCAGTCACTCGTACAGTTACTGCAATTACTTGTATATGCTTGTTACTAAATGTCGAACTGATAGTCAATCGGCAATCTCAATAGTCTCCTATGCGCTCGATTCGAGTTAAACATAAGTGAGTAAGCTGATACATTTCGAAAGCAGACGAATGTTTTGTCTGTTTATTGAATGCTGAAACCGAATTGCACACAGGCGATACACAGGAAAATAAGGCAAAACATATCATACGCAATTAAAAATTTTAAAAAGCATTGTATCACCATAAATGATTTTATTTCACCAATAACAATGGAAAACAAAACACTCGAAGGTACTTCTAACGAAACACTTTTATAATGCTAATTTCACAAAAACAGCTTCAAATTTTCACTAAGTTGTTTGAAAATATTTTCAACAAAATAAAATTTAAATAATTAATCTATGAGGCTATGACATATCTGGGCCACGTTTGGGTATGGTTTTCTTGTGCAATGAGGCGATTTCAGACTGGTCGATCGTAAAAGCAACCATGAGGTTGAACACTGGCTCGTATGACATATGTAACACACGTGATCAAATCATGTTTAAAGAAGGTTTGCTTTGCCATTAAAATTATCCTATCCGTAATTTTTAAGTATGTTTGTGACATGTTGAACATCGGCGTGAGGATATGACAGTCAGCCCTTTGAAAACTTTGAGAACTGGAATGGGCCCGTATTCGGGAATGGATGGACATTCCATCTGATTGCAGCTGGTGTTATGGCTTCTCTTTTTTATGAATGCGTCAGAATGTCATACAAGCAAGAGCATAAGAGCACGATTATATGATACGCATACAAAGTTAAACAATAATTCCTGATTATTATAATTTTGAATAATGACATACATAAACAGGTATACATGAATTGTGTACACATACTCTACAATTCAAGGAAACAACTATATATAATTTCCAAGTTTTGTTTAATTGTTGCTACTGAGCAACCAGGAATGGAAACCGTATTAAGTGTATTTTTATAGAACTTATTTGTTTAATGATTCCACCTGAAATAAATACATTTCAGATTGTGTAATTTAAGAGTGATAATACTCTTTCCGCGATAATTAATAGACTCGTGGAAACATTTGAATACAATTGCAACGCGATATTGTATGTGATTGATTTGTCTCCCAAATATCGACAAAATCCTTTTTTAAATAATGTCGATATTGAAAAGTATTAGTATTGCGTTTTAAATGCTTTTCAGTGTAGGTATATTACTTTCTGAGAACATTATGATAACTCTGTGTTACGATTCTATTTCTACTGCCGTTATTACAATTTTATTATTAGAATTTTATCAAATCATGGCATAAGTCTGAGGATATCAATATTTAAATAGTTTTCTGGGTGAGCTTTGAGATTATGGACGTATTTTCAAACTGTAACTTATATAAAAACTACATTACTTAAATGTAAAATAATCATATATTCTCATTCATTGATACTATGTTTATTCCAAATTATATGTTATGTTATATTCAGATGTGTCTAATTGATTCAAACACAAACTATTATTTAATTTAATCGGATTGTACAGACAATGCACACAAGTAACAAGATTTATTTTGTTCATATGTATTGTATGTGAAGATTACACTCAACGCTTTACTTTTTTACCCGGGTTTCGGAATTGAGGGTAAGACAAATTTCAATCTATAGATAACTCAGAAATTTACCCCAATTTTAGCATACAAATAAACAGATAAAAACATACCGTAAACAGAAATAAATAATTGAAATATCGTCTTTTTCTTTTGTGTTTAATCATTCCAGAATAATTAAATATATATATTTTCCGATGTGTGGTTGCGTCATGATTTTATATATTGGCGTAAAATTTTAACAACGAACAAACTCGTGCATCATAGACTCAAGTGCCAAGACTACAATGTTATTAAAGAATGACAAGGTAAAACTTTAGTTCCACATCAGGAGAGAAATCGTATATTAAATTTGTATTATTAAAGTATATATCACTTTATCAACAACAATAAAAGATGAGATCATAATTCCTTGGCATAGTTATGAAGAAGTTTTAATGTACCTGCGTATAAAATAACTTAAAGTTGTAATTTTGAGATAATAAATGGCTAATTATTTCATCTTTCTATTGACTCACGATATATATAATACGCATACAAAATAAATATAAATCATGTTTATTATAATTTTGAATAATGACATACATAAATAGGTATTAATGAATTATGTACACATACTCTACAATTCAAGAAAACAACTATATATAATTTCAGAGTTTTGTTATATACAATATATAATCGATTGTCGTACCTCAAAACACAAAGTATACATTTTGTTGTATAGACCTGAATTGAAGAATTTAAATAAGACGCGCAGTATATGTAACTTCTTTTATGGATATTATTCAATAACCGTTAACATAGAATGTAGAATAGTTCATATTACAAGGTTTAACATTCAAATGTATTCAATAAAACGTTTACGTAGTGGGGATCAATGGGGAATAACAGATTAATCCATCACATTATAATGCATCGAATCAAATACCAAAATCCACCAAAAAGCAGGAAATCAAATAATATTAGATTCAAAATGATGTGTCCATGTACCAAGTTAAATCGTTTTGTATGAACACATTTTGTATCATAATGCAACTGAATGTAGTTGCCTTCATAAATGGTTTCAACTGTGAATTAAAGTTGTCGCCCTTTATATGTTAACCATGGCCTATACAGTCAAAGTTTGAATAAAATATTTACATACACTGGTCCTATGTATGGCATTATTCCGAAATAAATAATCAATCGTCGTGGAAATACAACATTTGATAATATTGAATAATATGAGTTTGTGTTGTTACTTGTGATTGAAAATTGCGGTGTTTTGAAACTTGGGTCTAAGACGTTAAATAACCGAAACGGGAAATATTGAGTCGCGGCTCAACCTTTTGATAATGTGTTGTTTTTTTAATATAAAGACTGCTAGTGAAACACACAATTTCATTAGGAACAGTTTTACGGAGAAATTATATCATTACACTTTAAACGAAAATACTTTACCTACGTAAGTACATTGAGCTTCCAAATTCTTCAAAAAGTAAAGCATGAAATNTTTTTTAATATAAAGACTGCTAGTGAAACACACAATTTCATAAGGAACAGTTTTACGGAGAAATTATATCATTACACTTTAAACGAAGATACTTTACATACGTAAGTACATTGAGCTTCCAAATTCTTCAAAAAGTAAAGCATGACATTTTTAAATAAACGTTCCCTCCCTTTACATGTTAACCAGGTTTTATTTGAAATGTATCGACAGTATACGTTCAGACCATCTTAACGATATTCAATAACGTGCGCATCATTCTCTATGAGACAAGTAGGCTTTACGATACAATGTGCTAACAACAAATATTTCTACATGCTAATGAACTGAACAAATCAGAACAAAATATTTTAAAATGTTCACAAAATATATCGAAGATTACCATTTTTGAAATTATTTTATTCGCATGTAATATTGCTACAAAAGCTGTGTATAAGCTGCATTACTACTGATGATTTATGCTGCCTCTCATGTATTTTAATGTTCGTGCACATAGCTGGATACAATTTTCAGAAAAGCTTAATTTCGTTTATTTGATAATACCACATTCTCTATACACTTTTGGATATCTATTATTTATTGATTTACCGAATTTACATTCCCTTTGTTTGTACGATCTATGGATGAAACACGTTGTCTATACTTTCGTTGGATCAAACTTTATCGAATGCTTTTTACTTGGCATGATGTTGTCTTGAAACGCGAAACCGTCAACCGCATATAAAAGCAAGGTAACCGGACTGAGAAATATTCAGAAATATAAACCGTCCTATGATTTTAATCTTATCTCATGCCATATGATAGATTATGAGATTGGCAATATTATATATATATTCGCATGTTTACATCATCTATATGATAAAGTTTAAACGTGGAACTTTAATAGTTGAACTATACTTTTTTATAATCGATTTTATTTTATTTTAAAATATTTTATAAAGCAAAGCTTTAAATTTCATTTGACGCTGCATCTTTATATTTATGACCCATATGATTGGGTAAACTTATGAAACAACTTATTAAATTGCTCGCTAAAATAACAAGTTATAAAGAAACAATCGTAAATGTCGTCGTGCAAATTGGTTGGAATACTTGTCCAAGCGTGTTTACACCATTGGTCAAACAAAGAGGTGGCTGGATAAATATGTGGATGGCTTTACCTTTATTTCTCATCTTTAGCAAGGAAGGCACCAACCTTATACCCGGTCTCATAATGATTATTGATGCCGGACTTTTCATTACAGGACTATGGGCATATGTTTAAGTTCGTCTAGTGTAGTAAGTTTGCGCCTTCGTCATTTATTCACCATAAATTCAAATAGTAATTCCTAGTTATTTGCTATTCTTATACAAGTATATAACTTACTAATTCATTGATTGTATTTAAGTTGTATTCTTAAAAAAAATAATTTAGTTACGCATTATTATGTATGAGACTTATCAACTATATATTAAAAATAAAATTAGTTTACTTATTACCTCCCGACCCGGTGCCTCTTTTTTGTCATTTATCGCTATTCAATAAAGTAAAACCACTTCAACATGTCTATAACAACTCCATTACAATATTAAAATAAACAAAACACGGATTAAACAGGAATGACATTCGCATATGTATGCAGGTCAATATGCGTCACATTAGTTTTCCATGACCTAACAAACGACGTGTTCTAAATTAAGAACAATGAAAGAGCCATCTGATATGTACCATGTTCATTATCAAAGGCATTCAACGCGGCGACCGACGTATGTGGGAATCCCGCCGATTAAACAATTGCCCATAATAGAACATATACTGAGTCCAGAAAAGTCCAGAAATATATTATTATATTATTTTAAGAATTAATGGAAAGGTCCACACACTCATATAAAATGGCAGGCCTCAACCAGCTCACACTTGTTAAGTAAGAAGGACCATTTGGTTAGGTCCTATAGTTTGTATCGTTTAAGAAATAAAACATCATTGAGAAAAAAAACTTTAAGTGTGTGAACATTTTGTTTTTAAAGATGAATAGTACACGTCGTCACCGTGCCAGTTCTTCGTCTTCTGATGAAGTCGATAGCAGTCATGCGTCCGTAGATCTCTTTGAAGATCACAACGCCAAATGTAAATATAAAGTTATAATAGGTACACTTGCAGGGAGCCAGGTGTGGATACATACCCGTATAAAACAAAACTCTCCCAGGGTGGGGATCAATTTAAGTACCTCCAGGTCGAAATGCGGACACCATATTTAAAAAATAATTACGGCCCCTTAAGCTTGTGTGCTTTAAGCGCGTTGCTAGTATCAAAATTGAAAAGGACATTTTTGCCGATTTTTTCGTTAAATGGTTATATTTCTAGCACAGTTAAGAATAAAGAAAAATATTCTCGTTTCTGCATTTATGTGAAAAAATAACACGTTTTGAAGGGTACTTGTTACACCACCATTTGTATTACTCGGTGCATATATTGAGACGAACAGTTATATTTTGCTGCATTTACGTATTTATTATTATATCGTAAATTGTGTATTATAATAATAAGCAAAACATTTGATTAATTTAAATGATATGCAAATACTCAATACGCAAATATGTCGTTATAATAAATATTGTTTCCTAGTCTTTACAGTCGTGTTGATTGAGTGATTTATCCGTAATTTTTATTCCTCATACAGTTCAAATGTATTTTCTACTTTCAGATGTCGTTAATTAATTACGAGTCATCCTGTGTGGTCTTGTCTCTTCTACCAGATTACCATCAGTGTACTTATTTTGTGCATTGACCTCTGCAAGATACTGAGAACAATGTGTTTGTTTTAATCTTTCTAAGACAACTGTACATAAACGACCTTTAAAGAATATGAATATATATAAAAAAATCACACATTTTTTTCATCTGATTTATCATTTTCATAATTTATCATGAGTTAAATTTATTGTATATATGTAGATTGATAGTTAACCTTTCAAGTGAAACATAAACATGTTGAACTTTATCTTTTTTTTTGTTCGTTCCTATTCGTTACATGTGTTATATGTGTGAACAGCTTTGTATCAATAATGGAGAGTTTAAACTGCTTGTAGTAGACAATTACTGTTTCATTACACAGAATTATCACATATAAGAACGCATATGTACATATAACAGAACAAGGTTATGTTCAAAATTCACATAATTTAAGACACGAAATAATTTTATGTTAACGGAACAATATATTATATACTAAACGTAATAATGTTACATTATAGCTGCATACAAAGTCATATAATAAATAAATAAATACACCTGATAGCTATGTCAGCTTAAGGAATTATTTGCCGTGAGTTGTTTGCACGTGGTAAATCATGTAAAACACATGTTTTATTATTAATAAACCTAGTTGTGTCTCATCAAATGTTGGTTTTGATTGATAATACTGCAATTTTGTATCGGAGTTCAGAATATGACTGTATACATATATAAAAAACATCAGGTTGTAATTGTAAAAAAATGAACTACAAAGGAATCATTTAATTGAGTTTAAACATAATTTAATGTTTATATATATGCACCAGTACACACATTACACAAATATTGTAAAACACAACTACATGTAAAAAAAATAAAACAATGATAGCCGCTCAGTTGTATGAAACAATCAATAATGGTGTGGTTATGAAAATATAATTAAAGTAGCCTCCCTTGAACCGTTCAAAAGAGAATCAATACCAATCATTCACGTTTTCAACTAATATTAAATGAGTGAACATAAATAATCGCGAGTAAACGCATCATGATAACGTTGAACATAATTTGTGTAACCAAATAATAGCAAAAACGAAATATTAAGTATTTGTATACTACATCTTAATCAAATCGCCGAAACGACACGATTCCGGTATTCTAAGTACACTTCTGACATAAATTATCATCAAAGTATATTATGTGTTACAAAAAACATAAACACACACATTAAACAAGCATAATATAATCATATTAAACATATCTGAAATGAATTTTCAATTATCTTGGATTGTGAAAAACATTGATATAGATCATATATAACAAGAATACGGATGTTTTATAGAAAAAATATTAAAAACCTTTTTTTAAATGCCGCAAATATGAATGTAATACTACAAATATATCATGGCGTAAGATAATTCGATACAATATTGTAAAAACATTTTAAAAGAATTTTAAACTAGTTTAAGTATTTTAAGTTATTAACAAGTTATAGTCGAAACTGTGCGCACATCGCTGGTTTGAACATTAAAATCAGGTTGTCTCCCCTGCATTGAAAGCGTTATATTGGTAAGTTGCACGTAAACAAATCATGATTTGAGAAACCTGATATGTCAGTGTTCTATACAATATATTTAAATATTTAGTATATATAACTCTCCAAGATCTGTAGCCGTGGAATGATACATACTAAGTTTTAAATAAATTTGAAATTCGTCTGCAATTAAATAATTAACACTGCATACGCAGCTGTAAGAGAATTACACCTTACACAACATAAAATGTATATGAAAGGAATAAACAATTATGATAGTTCAATTAAAAGTTGCAATGTTTTTTATCATATATATAGTAAGTATATTTGACATAAACAAGTACATTGCAACTCAGATTGTCGTTTCATTGTTCAATTGTTAGTGAATATGCGCTGCATTATACTTCCGCAAACATCCACATTTAAGATAAAGAGATTTATCATTTGTATGTTTGTTATTGCAATACACTAGAGCAATATTCAATTCACTTCAAAACTTTCAAATTATAAAATGTACGGCATTTCTTTATTAGTAAAGTAAATAAACATCATTGTGTATAGTGTAAAACAAATGTTTTTTTTTCTAAGATAACATTTGGAATTCACACAGCAACTTCATAAATGCCTTACTATCATAAATGTATATATAACTGTAAAAAGCCACTTATTCAAACGGTATATTCCTTTGAGGTTTTAAACGATTGGAAAAATGTATCCCCTAAACATGTTAATAAAAACTAATGAATACAATTAATGCTTATTGAAATTAACCAAACCTTTTAATTTGGGAAACAGTACATTATGAATGCCATTCCATACAACTATTTCAGTATACAATATTCAAGACGTTTGTGAACGTAATTAACATTTATCAGCTGTATTGCCTCAAAATTAATTGCACAAAACTCATACGGCATCACAATCATTTAAAAATGCACATGTCAAGACACATATACATGGTATGATATGTCGAGTAAAACACGCCATAAGGCGAACAGAGTAAGTGCCTTAAGTGTTTGTTTGTTTGAGCTCTTGTGGCGCCCCGCAGTCTTCCTTCGTCTGTA
The DNA here is from genome assembly GCA_007657795.1 of Dreissena rostriformis. Lineage (NCBI taxonomy): Eukaryota > Metazoa > Mollusca > Bivalvia > Myida > Dreissenidae > Dreissena > Dreissena rostriformis. The sequence goes on from VMBQ01001547.1 coordinate 135,937, forward strand.
AAGTCGGAGGGTCCTGTTTAGACGCAGCTATCTTGGAGGACTTGGAGGATTTGGATGTCTTGCTCTTGTGTTTGCGTCCGTCTTGGAACTGGTGAGATCTCGTCTGCTGTGAACTGTATCGGGTCGGGTTCTAGAGATTCATCATCTGTTTAACAATAATAATAAGAATAATAATACTACTAATGTTACTTCTACTACCAACACTACTAGTACTACTAATAATAATACAAATAATAATAGCACTACTAATAATACTACTAATAATATTAATAATAATATTAATAATAACATTAATAATAATATAAATAATAATATTAATAATAATATTAATAATAATTTTAATCAGTATCACCAACACCAGCCACACAACAATTATAATAATAACTTTAATAATTATAATGGAAATGAACAGCAACATCAACAACATAATCGACATTATTTTCAATTATAATATGTTTAATATTATTTGCTTTGTTTGTGTTTCTTTATTTGTTTTTAAACAAACAAAATGGAGAAGAAACACATAAGATCATTCTCTCTTTGAGTAACAAAAACTATTTACCCGATGGGGTGGTAGCGAACTCAACTCTGTTCATTTCCGGTTCATCATTGTATGAAGCCAATATGATAGCTTTGGTCATATCGGATGGCCCAGGTTCAAGATGCGCTTCTTGTCTCATGCTGACACTCTCATCTCCACCATCTTGGTCACCGTCTTGACCTGATTTCTGTCGTTTTGCCATTCTGCCAGTACATAAATGTGCTACAACTGTCGAGGAAGATTCAACCGTCATCTGAAAACAACATTGATATTACAATAATAATGATTGCACTTTTGATAAGTGGTGTCTGAAGAACTGTCTACATGTGAGGGAAATTAGCCAATGTTCTGTGGCTGCATACTGCGCCAAATGTAAACGGACGACTTATATCCCAGTGATCGCTGTGCAAATTGTCAATGTCGGTTGAAGTTTATCGTAACCAGACTATAAAAGCATGCATTTGCATTCGCATTTCTTAAGAAACTACCATGTATATGTTGACATTATTGTTTATATTGAAAATAAATTGAAACTATATAATATCTTCAAATGTTATCTCTCTTGTCACTGATACACTTATAAACACAAACGAACGTGTATTGGACAAGAGCCAAAGTCTAAGTGCGGGAAAGAATGAACAAAGAAATACCGTACACAAATATCCACAACAGATGTCAATGACCTAACCAAAATGCGCTTTGTTAATTTACAAACTGAACTTTAAGCTCATGAAATATTCAAAGCACATCGACCAATCAAATCGGTCTAGGTAACGCAAAAGTCATTTTGTTTAATCGGAATCCCACGTCCATATCATCGTTTAAACATAGATATGACAATGCGATGATGTTGCTAATTTTTCTGTTAAAATTTAAACAGACAAATCCCAACATATATCTATAAATACACGAGTAGATTGCAATGCTGTATTTCCCATGATTCACTGTGGTTGATATATGTATAGCACGAGGAATGCTTTCTTTTTAAACTACGTCATACACCGTATGCGACTGTGTCTATATTTAGTGTTGACAGTCAAAACACAAATAGGAACAAACACAGTGGCAACTAGAACAACTTAACATGTGAGCTCTTCATCAGATGATGGCTTCCAGTATCACAAGTTTAGTATCATAATGGAAAATGTCAATCTAAATTAGTGATTGGTAAACCAAACAACGGTATTTACACATTTATGTACATGAAACATTAAACAATCTAAAATAAATACCTGATGAAATACCACTAAGTATCCAATAATATCACACTTTGTTATGTGGTAGATAAAATAAAATATATACCCCATAAAGCACTACCATTACCATGTCTGTAATGTAGTATTGATCGCCCCGTTGTACATTCCCGTTCTTACATTGACATAAAGACATTAATATAGAGCAAGACACACTGGAATTTTAAAGGGACAGTCAAGTATTTAATCTCGAACACATGCTTAATACTGTATAGTTTATTTTATTGTTACTTTAGTATATATTTATCATATAAATATATTGAATACGTTATACAAGTTGAACATATTATATATTTTACTGAACCGATATTCAGCTCTGGAAATTCCGATAATTTTAGTTTAATGCTGGTGAACTTATAGTATACCCAGCACATAAATATCATCATACGCAGTTCACATTTAACCTGTGATCATATATCGATCTTCGACAAGAAGACCAGCTTACATAATATAATAAAATTAAATAAATAACATAATCAAATAAAACCAGTACCTTAAGCTTGAGAAATATCACAAATCACTAATTACAAGACAAGAATTTATTATATTGATAGTTGACTGTACCTTTTTAAAGTCTGGACGTGTTTTCTGAATACAAAGCAAACGCAGTGTTTTTAATTTGGCGTAATGCAATAACTGTGGATATTCCAGCAGCTAAGATCCATTGGTGAACATTTTTTTTATTATCGTGCTGTCTTTAAGAAAAACGCGGTCGTGACATCCATCAAGACATTTTTGGAAAAACAACTTTATAGAGGCGTTTCAAACTGTCTTATAAAAAGCATGTCGTTCGACACATAATTATCACACAAAATAGATGCTCGTATATAGATGACCGTGTTTAGTTTAGTTGAAACATAAAATCTCTTTCTACTCTTTCTAAAAAGAGCTATATCATACAACGATGAACCGTTTCTTAAAATAGACGTAATGGCAACGCAACACTTGGATTTCAAGGCTTTTCATGGGCAATATATATATTCCGATATTTTTGTTCAAACAACTGTTTTGTGTACATTCAATGTCATTTCTATATAAAGCATTAGGCCCGCCTACTTACAGGCTTAGTTACCTTCAACATTTCACATGACACGCCTTCGTTTGTGTAAATTCCTCCACCTCTTGCTGACCGACTATAAAAGGCCATACAAGTAGTGTGACGTAAATATTGAACATGGATACTGTCGTAATACAAACGAATCCTGGACTTGGACCATATTTGCAAACGTGTTTTTACGGTTTCTATATCGACTGCTATGCGGAAAACCAAAAACTACTAGCAATTATCCGAGGGAAAGAGCAAGCAATATGCGTGCATAATCGATATAAGTATTTTGTGCAAGACGTTATTCAGTTGACTTTAATGCATTCCAACTGAGAATAATAGCTACAATAGATATATGTTGTTACAGCTAATAATACCCACACATGTAATACAAATTTGGTTTGGAATTAGTAATGAATTTGAATGAAATGTTACGGAAACAAACATAACAAAACGTACTTGATGGGAATAATAGCCAAACATAAATTTAATAAGCAAGCGATTACAACCACGGTAATAATACAGCTCAAACAACGAACGGATATCAATGAATTCAAGAATTAAATTGAGACTACTTGCATACTTGATATGATCGTTAACAAATATTCTACATACAACAGTGAGGGACCTTGCAGTTTACAATTGTATAGGACAGAAAAACATTCAACTGTGAAACATTGCATAAAGTTACGGAGCGTAACCCAAATGAAATAATAACCAAATTATAATGTCTTTACAGCTTATATGGTTTGTTGTAGTTTTATTGTGTGCTCTATGAAACAACTCCTAAAAAGTGTTTGTAAATTTCTATTTGAACGCATTACGCATACGAATAATTTCAACAGGAATCCCAAAACACGTTTTGTCAATATTGATAAGCTAAATACTGGCATGTAAGAAAGATATACCTACATAGACTTTCTGAAAATCAAATGAAACACATGACCATGTTTTTCACCAATGGCTAACTGATTCTAAATTAGAACCCACGTAAAAAATGCCAATCAGGTTTCATCAAATGTCTTTAAATAATCCGTTGTGAACATGCCTGTCATTGGAGTCCAGTATATATAGGTTTAAATTTGTTCTACAACATTCCGTTTTGGATGAATACTGGTATGGAAGATCAAAATAAGGAATACGATTGTTCATCATGTCCCGATTGCCTGGAAGAGCAGGCGCGTGGATTTTGGAAGGTTTTCGGATAGGTTTGGAGAACGATTAGATCTATTGGCAATGTGCATTACTGTCCAAAACACAAACCCTCAAACTCGCGCAGCTATCTTTAAAACACGGAACAGAAGTAAGTAAAGAAGGATAAGCCATCCTTTACATTTATAATTTTATTCGATAAAACAATGTAATTAAATTCGTAATAAATATCACACTTTATCGAAATTATAAAATAATATAACCGAATGTTATTAATGTAATTTGTAGCTAACAGCAATGTGATGATAAGCTATGTATTTATTCAGATCTATTCCCGATACTGACTCAAAACATGCTATTTTATTTTGACAGCATTTTCATCAGTGGTAAAGCCTTGGGAAAAGTAGTGACCAAAACCGAACACTTCCATCAACAAACTAGCAACCTATCTAAAATATTACAAGAACATTTTCGCCAAGGCAAGGAACAACTAGATAGTATCTGTCGTCGTGTTTGGATATATTGTGACGCGAGAATACTTTGCATAAAACACACACATTTTAAATAGACGTTAACACTAGCGATTAGTTTTTTGTGCACAAGTGGATTATTCACATTTGCAATGTGTCAACATTCTTATGCTGAAGCTTTGTCAAATACTATTTCCTTTAAGTCAACGACTTGTTGACAACTGTTTGTAAATTTGTCTCATATTTATATAAATAATTTAAATCTATTGAAGTTTTCGATAACGTTTGTTTCTGTAATAACTGTCAGCAAAGGTTGCATGCTGACGAAGTTTCGGTTATAAGAACATTTGCATATTCATTGAGTTTATTACGCAAATACTATAGAATGACTCCCTAAATTTTCGAGTCTGACCTTATTAAATATTTTAAAAATAACAACTTCTTAAATTGCCATTATGGTAATGGATTGCTAAACGTATATTTACTTATTATCAACCCATTAACTATCACCAGCATTGAATTATGTTGCCATCTGATACTGATAATGAATTTCAAACACATTACAAAGTTGTTAATTTTAGTGATTTTCGTCCGGTTTTATTGCGTCGTGAATCAAATTGCGTCAGAATACCATACGATTAATGCGAAAACGTATGTGTTATACTTCATGCCAATGTAACAAAAAGTTTATAGTTCATATGCAGAACAACAGAGATTTAAAAAAAAATGTTTAAATAATTAAGAAGTTCGTGATGTCCTAGAGGGCGATCAATAAATCTTTGTGGTTCAGTGGTTTTCCCGTTAAGAAAACACGGTTTGATAATACAAACACGTCAACCTCGAAACGCATGTATATGAAAGTTGTATGTAGATAAAGGAATAACAATACTATTAGATCAGCGTGTCATTAAAGCTGTCAATACGACAGATCGCAGTTTACCACGCCGCTTCAGTGAGCAAACTATAGCAATAGGCAGGGTACTCGTGAAATGTTAAAACTGTGACACATTTCATGGAATGGCAGCATGCTGCTCTGACGTGTTGAAACTGAAACCACTGACGTGGTACACCTAGCCTGGACGGTTTGGGGAGTTTTCGGTTGGATTTTCCCGATATACGCACCTCGGAGATAGTCACATTTGAGAACGACTGCGCCATGAATTCATATGGCAAGTTATTGGGAAGCCACATTTAAATCGTGTTCAAATTTGTAGAAACGGGCGGTTGACAACTCATGAGAGATTATTATTTTATAAAATGATCAGGATGAGATGACCTTTCAATTAAAAGAAATCTGCAACAACATACCAGCTTCATAAACAAAGACTGACGTACACATTTTCGAAACGTGCACATATTGGAAAGTTACTTGATAAACAGTTTACACGTGCAGATATATAAACTGGAGAAAGTCTCTTGAAACCAAGCAAAACTAAGAAAAACGTGGAAGACATCTTAAGACATCACCAAGTCACCAAAGACAGCTCAGCCCAAAGAGGTCCCGTCGACTTCACAGCCGAAATAAGATTCAGGGGCACAAACAGAAACAAAAAATTCAGACACAACACAGTTGTGTTCACTCATACAGTGACATACTCGACATTTCATACCATGTACATTGGGATATATCAATCATGTTGTCAATTACATGCAAATGATTATACTGATGTATCTCTATATGTCATTGTATTTAAAGTGTGCTGACTTAAATCGGGATTGTGAAGACTGAGTCTTATTTTCACTTTTATCGACATCTGATTCAACATATCAGAATTCCAATACACGTTTAAAATACAAACAACAGTTATATAAATAACTTTATCATTTTAATTCATATAATCGATTAATTGATTGAGCCTGCAAACGATTATATACAATACTCATCAAATATATTCAAATATAATAATGTGGATAGTGATTTTTTCTACACTCTTTGTGTTTATTGTCAAAGGTTATCATACTTTATTATGAACACAATACACATGTCTATTAACACATATGGAAAATCCTAGTCACAATGTTTTAGTTGTAGATACAAACCTGTTATACAAAGGAACTGCCTTTCATGTACACATTAGCAAAACGTTGTCTTATGTGTTTATCCGTCACATTATTTGTCACTGGCGAACACAAGTGCCGGATATATATATATTCTATAAATAGAAACAACGATAAAATGTTTACCACTTTTTTTACCAATCAAATCATCAAGAGACCATATGCAGTAAACTGGTATCCCATGTTAGGAAATTTTTAAATACACGAATCCCGCTGTTTTTCTGTCACATTAGTTTTCCAGGACCTAACAAAGGACGTTTTCTAAATTAAGAACAATGAAAGAGCCATCTGCTATGTACCATGTTCACTATCAAAGGCATTCAACGCGGCGACCAACGTATGTGGGAATCCCGCCGCTTAAACAATTGCCCATAATAGAACATATACTGAGTCAGGAAATTATTTTAAGAAATAATGGAAAGGTCCACGCACTCATATAAAATGGCAGGCCTAAACCAGATCACACTTGTAAAGTAAGAAGGACCATTTGGTTAGGTCCTATAGTTTGTATCGTTTTAGAAATAAAACATCATTGAAAAAAAAACTTTAAGTGTGTGAACATTTTGTTTTTAAAGATGAATAGACCACGTCGTCACAGTGCCAGTTCTTCGTCTTCTGATGAAGTCGATAGCAGCCATTCGTCCGTAGATCTCTTTGAAGATCACAACGCCAAATGTAAATATAAAGTTATAAAAGGTACACTTGCAGGGAGCCAGGTATGGGTACATACCCGTATTTGCAAGTGCGATCAATGGACCAATCGACGAAACGAACAAGACTTTAGAGAAAAGGATGGGGTTGAACATCACTTCTCATCGTCATGTAAATGGCGCCATCGCCAAAGGTGCAACACCTACAGACTTCAACGACATTGCGTCTGCAGAGCATCTGGTTATCCTGCTTTAAACGGACAGCTGAACAGTATGTTAGTAGATTTTTATAACATATTTATTGCATCGAATGCCTCAGGTTTATAGTGACACTTTTCAATCAGTTCCCATACAAACCATAGCTCGTTGTATCTAGGATAAATAAAAAAAAAATCTCCCAGGGTGGGGATCAATTTAAGTACCTCCAGGTCGAAATGCGGACACCATATTTAAAAAGTAATTACGGCCCCTTAAGCGGTTGTGCTTTAAGCGCGTTGCTAGTATCAAAATTGAAAAGGACATTTTTGCCGATTTTTTCGTTAAATGCTTATATTTCTAGCACAGTTAGAATAAAGAAAAATATTCCCGTATCTGCATTTATGTGAATAAACCCGTTTTGAAGGGTACTAGTTACACCACCATTTGTATTACTCGGTGTATATATTGAGACGAACAGTAACATTTTGCTGCATTTACGTATTTATTATTATATCGTGAATTGTGTATTATAATAATAAGCAAAATATTTGATTAATTTAAATGATATGCAAATATTCAATACGCAAATATGTCATTATAATAAATATTGTTTCCTAGTCTTTACAGTCGTGTTGATTGAGTGATTTCTCCGTTATTTTCATTCCTCATACAGTTCAAATGCATTTTCTACTTTCAGATGTCGTTAATTAATTACGAGTCATCCTGTGTGGTCTTGTCTCGTCTACCAGATTACCATCAGTGTACTAATTTTGTGCACTGACCTCTGCAATATACTGAGAACAATGTGTTTGTTTTTTATCTTTCTACGACAACTGTACATTAACGACATTTAAAGAATACAAATATATACAATAAAATCAAACATTTTTGTCATCTTATTTATTATTTTCATAATTTATCATGAGTTAAATGTATTGTATATATGTAGATTGATAGTTAACCTTCCAAGTGAAAAATAAACATGTTGAACTTTATGGTTTTTTGTTCGTTTGTATTCGTTGCATGTGTTATATGTGTGAACAGCTTTGTATCAATAATGGAGAGTTTAAACTGCTTGTAGTAGACAATTACTGTTTCATTACACGGAATTATCACAGAACGAATATTTATAAATAACAGAACAAGGTTATGTTCAGAATTCACATAATTTAAGACACGAAATAATTATATGTTAACGGTACAATATATTATATACTAAACGTAATAATGTTAAATTATTGCTGCATACAAAGTCATATAATAAATAAATAAATACACCTGATAGCTATGTCAGTTTAAGGAATTATTTGCCGTGGGTTGTTTGCACGTGGTAAATCATGTAAAACACATGACTTATTATTAATAAACCTAGTTGTGTCTCATCAAATGTTGGTTTTGGTTGATAATTCTGCAGTTTTGTATCGAAGTTAAGCATCTGACTGTATGCATATATAACAAACATAAGGTTGTAATTGTAAAAAAATGAACTCAGAGGAATCATATAATTGAGTTTAAACATAATTTAATGATAATATATATATATATATATATATATATATATATATATGC
>VMBQ01001547.1:149357-186581 GCA_007657795.1 Dreissena rostriformis
TCTTTACCATATGTAGGATATGTACTTGTGATTATTACAAGCGGTCTAGCTACATTTTTCACAAAATGATTTTTTTAATGGACTGTTGATTAATAAACATGTTCAATACTTTTACACATGAATTTGGAAAATAATGAATACGAGTGGATATTATTTATATCTCTTCAGTGCATAAGAAAGTCCCTAAAATTAAATTGTAAGCTTTTGCACAGTCGCCACAATCGGAACAGTTACGCAGATTTTCCTAGTTGTTGTTATATAATGTATTAAAATAAAAAACAAAACCAAATGATGCTGATTCGTTTTATTTAGCATTTGTTTTCATATTTATTAAGCAAATTGCGCACACTTATTTTGACATGGAAAACATGGTTTAGTAACGCATACTATTAAATAAGTTATATTGCAACTAAACTATACTCTTATTGAAAACGTTTGATTATATTAAAATAAAAGACAGAAAACTGATTCAAACAAGAGATTTGAGTTATGTATTTGATAACATATCTATAGACTTAAAAGGACGGGCATAAACTTGTCAAAATACCTTAATCATTACAATGTATCGTGTAAGAAAATCTATTTATAAGTTCAAATCAACTGTCAATAAGCAGGATATGAACTTTACTAGACTGGTTCACATTTGTTACTTTGTCTGATGCTCCGCCTTCTATTGAATATCAATAACTTGCGTGTTCCCGCCCTTGTTCTACGTATGTACTAAAACTTCGACGTTCTGATTCTAAACATAATTATGCAAAATGGCTGACATCAACGCCAAACATGGAATATTTCGCAGCAGAGACGAAAAATGGGTGAAAACCATACTAATGAACGTGTTTCTTCTCAGATTTATAAAACGATTCTTTTGTGGAATACCATCATCTGTTTGTTACGCTCCAAGAAGTGAGCCAAGCAACACACGTGACTGGATATAGTCTTATTTTGATATTTAAACAAACATCGTCGCAATAAACGGAATCTTTTTCCGGCTGAACTTTTATATTTTCACAACCGGTAAGCAAATCGAATTACTTGATTTGACAATTATAATTCCATTATGATGCCACATATGTGAAAAACGTTTTATTCAAATATTCTATATTGGCATAAGAAATACGTACTGTTATAATGACGTTTGTACAATGAACTACAATGAAATACTAATTTCTACAAATCAACAGATAAACCTTTACGGGGAAGTCAGAAAACGAAACTGAATTCAGATATTTTGTTTATTCTTAACGAACACTGAAGAACAATCGGAATCAAGGAATTTGACTTCATTTGAATTGCTCGTGTTAGCNCAATCGGTATCAAGGAATTTGACTTCATTTGAATTGCTAGTGTTAGCGCCTTGTATTCATTTAGGTAACCCATTTGAACAAATTTAGCAAAGAGGCAACATTAAACACTATCCATACATAAATGGATTGGCTCGCATAAATTTCAGCATAATCTTGCCAACGACATGCATTTCGTTTATAATTGTTTCTTAAACTCAGTAAAAGGAATCATATTGAACAACCAACAATGTCTGCGCATGCGAACGATGAACATGATCGAAGAGTTAGATCGGCAATGCCTGAGACGCACACAACTAGCTTGTCTTATGTTATAAACATGGTTTGTCTATTACTACCAGTTCACATTATTATTCGTGTTGAGTTTGTGGAAGGAAGATTAACACCACAACAGAGCACATAGACGACACCATAAACGGCTACGTTAGCACTTACACGTACAGATGGCATTGAATATCACTCAGATGAGCGATGTGAGTACACAAGAGTACGATTTAAAAAAAGGCGATATCCGAAGATATGCTTCTGCGAAACATTTGCTAGAACAACAACTTCGTTTCAACGAAAGCCAAGGATTGAACTACAATGTGAACTATTCCGTCACCTTCTNTATTATTATTATTATTATTATTATTATTATTATTATCATTATATTAATAATATTGATTATAATTTAATCAGTATCCCCAACAACAGCCACAGAACAATTATACTAATAACTATAATAATCATCATGGAAATGAACAGCAACATCAACAACATAATCGACACAATCATTATATCAAAAATCAAATATAATAACTTTTATTTGCTTCGTTTGTGTTTCTGTATTTGTTTATAGACATACATGACGAGACGCACACACATCAGCTCATTATCTCTTTGAGTAACAAAAATTATTTACCCGATGGGGTGGTAGCAAACTCAACTCTGTTCATTTCCGGCTCATCATTGTATGCAGCCAAGATGATAGCTTTCGTCATTTCGGATGGCCCAGGTTCAAGATGCGCTTCTTGTCTCATGCCGACACTCTCATGTCCACCATTTTGGTCCCCGTCTTGACAAGATTTCTGCCGTTTTGCCATTCTGCCAGTACATGAATGTGTTACAACTTTCGAGGAAGATTCAATCGTCATCTGAAAACAAAGTTGATTAAGTAGGAATAGTAAATCTTGTAATTTGTGTCTACACAAGTATTAGTAAAATATTATAACAATAACAATGATTGGACTTTTGATAAGTGGTGTCTGAACAACTGTCTTAAAAAATAACACTATGTATGTTGCCAGTATTGTTTATATTGAAAATCAATTGAAACTATCTAATATTTACAAATATTACCTACATCATAATCTTTCTGGTCAGAGATACACTGATAAACACGAACGAAAGAGTATTGGGCACGAGCCAAAGCCCAGCCAAGTGTGGGGAAAAAAACAAAGAAATACCGTACACAAATGTCCTCAACATATGTCCATGACCTAATCAAACTGCGCTGTGTTATTATACAAACTGAACTTTCAGCTAATGAAATATTTAAAGCACATCGACCAATCAACTAGGTCCACGTTATGTAATGTCTGTTTGTCAAATCGGAATCCCACGTTCACGTCATCGCTCGATCTGAGACATGACCATACACAGAGAAACGCAAAATTCCCCACATATTACTATAAATACAATAGTTAATTACAATTGTGAATTTCCTGTGATTCATTTTAGTAGATATATAAATAGAATGCTTGAAATTAATTACGTCAGACAACGTATGCCTATTTTTTGTGTTTGAGGTAAACACACACACAGTTATCGATTGAAGGCGGCAATATCCACGAATCAGCCACATGATACTGTCTCTTCATCATCAGATGAAAATTATGGTTGCCGTTTTGAAGATCTCGCCGCTGGCGAAATAGTGCTTTTGTCTAAGATTCTTTACCATATGTAGGATATGTACTTGTGATTATTACAAGCGGTCTAGCTACATTTTTCACAAAATGATTTTTTTAATGGACTGTTGATTAATAAACATGTTCAATACTTTTACACATGAATTTGGAAAATAATGAATACGAGTGGATATTATTTATATCTCTTCAGTGCATAAGAAAGTCCCTAAAATTAAATTGAAAGCTTTTGCACAGTCGCCACAATCGGAACAGTTACGCAGATTTTCCTAGTTGTTGTTATATAATGTATTAAAATAAAAAACAAAACCAAATGATGCTGATTCGTTTTATTTAGCATTTGTTTTCATATTTATTAAGCAAATTGCGCACACTTATTTTGACATGGAAAACATGGTTTAGTAACGCATACTATTAAATAAGTTATATTGCAACTAAACTATACTCTTATTGAAAACGTTTGATTATATTAAAATAAAAGACAGAAAACTGATTCAAACAAGAGATTTGAGTTATGTATTTGATAACATATCTATAGACTTAAAAGGACGGGCATAAACTTGTCAAAATACCTTAATCATTACAATGTATCGTGTTAGAAAATCTATTTATAAGTTCAAATCAACTGTCAATAAGCAGGATATGAACTTTACTAGACTGGTTCACATTTGTTACTTTGTCTGATGCTCCGCCTTCTATTGAATATCAATAACTTGCGTGTTCCCGCCCTTGTTCTACGTATGTACTAAAACTTCGACGTTCTGATTCTAAACATAATTATGCAAAATGGCTGACATCAACGCCGAACATGGAATATTTCGCAGCAGAGACGAAAAATGGGTGAAAACCATACTAATGAACGTGTTTCTTCTCAGATTTATAAAACGATTCTTTTGTGGAATACCATCATCTGTTTGTTACGCTCCAAGAAGTGAGCCAAGCAACACACGTGACTGGATATAGTCTTATTTTGATATTTAAACAAACATCGTCGCAATAAACGGAATCTTTTTCCGGCTGAACTTTTATATTTTCACAACCGGTAAGCAAATCGAATTACTTGATTTGACAATTATAATTCCATTATGATGCCACATATGTGAAAAACGTTTTATTCAAATATTCTATATTGGCATAAGAAATACGTACTGTTATAATGACGTTTTTACAATGAACTACAATGAAATACTAATTTCTACAAATCAACAGATAAACCTTTACGGGGAAGTCAGAAAACGAAACTGAATTCAGATGTTTTGTTTATTCTTAACGAACACTGAAGAACAATCGGTATCAAGGAATTTGACTTCATTTGAATTGCTCGTGTTAGCGCCTTGTATTCAATAAGGTAACCCATTTGAACAAATTTTGCAAAGAGGCAACATTAAACACTATCCATCCATAAATGGATTGGCTCGCATACAATTCAGCATAATCTTGCCAACGACATGCATTTCGTTTATAATTGTTACTTAAACTCAGTAAAAGGAATCATATTGAACAACCAACAATGTTTGCGCATGCGAACGATGAACATGATCGAAGAGTTAGATCGGCAATGCCTGAGACGCACACAACTAGCTTGTCTTATGTTATAAACATGGTTTGTCTATTACTACCAGTTCACATTATTATTCGTGTTGAGTTTGTGAAAGGAAGATTAACACCAGAACAGAGCACATAGACGACACCATAAACGGCTACGTTAGCACGTACACGTACAGACGGCATTGAATATCACTCAGATGAGCGATGTGAGTACACAAGAGTACGATTTGAAAAAAAGGCGATATCCGAAGATATGCTACTGCGGAACATTTGCTAGAACAACAACTTCGTTTCAACGAAAGCCAAGGATTGAACTACAATGTGAACTATTCCGTCACCTTCTACATACATTAAAGAAAGAACAATAATATAATTAAATCGAAAATGTATTAAGACAAAAATATATTTATTATAAATTACAACCACCAAACAAAAGTCTCACTTTTAATCAGACTGTTAGTTGTGGTTTTAGTTTTAATTTTGCATCTGATAATTTACATATATGGTTAGTATATTTTCTTTATCCTTTAAATTGAAATGTTTTAGTGTGCATATATGTGCACAGGCGATTATACAAAAAATGATTGGTTTTAAATGTTAATTGTACCTTATTTAAATATAATAACTTACTGTTATTTCATTCCATCCATTTATATCATAGTTTTATGTTCGCATACATGTGTTGTTTAAACAAAAATAAACGTTAAAAACCGGCCTCAACGTGTTCAGATTATCGTATTCTGTGTCACATTTCACAATTAAATATCATTCTTTCATGTACACATTAGGAAATATTTGTCTTACGTGTTTATCCGTCACATTATTTAACAATGGCTAAATAAATGCGTTCTATACTCCAAAAATAGAAACAACACATCTTATGTTTACCATGTTTTTACCCAATCAAATCATCAAGTAACCATATGCAGTAAACTTGGTATCCCATGTTCGTGGCAGTTTAAATATGTGAATCCCGATGTATGTTTATAATTGCCGATAAAAGAACATATACAGAGTCCAGAAAAATATGACTAGCGCTTGGTTATTTTTAGAAAAAAAGGAATGGTCCACGCATATTATATAAAGAGATATTTCACCATTGTTGCACAAGTGCTGCTTGAAAAAGCCCTTTGAGGTTCAGTCACATATTTTAAGACGTATGATAATATAAAGGATTGTTGACTGAAAACATAAAGTAATTAAACAATCTGTTGTTTAATATGAATACTACACGCCGTTATAGTGCTAGTTCTTCGTCATCAGATGACGTGGATAGTAGCAATGCCTCATTTGATCGATGCGAAGATCACTATAAGAAGTGCAACTACAAAGTATTGAAAGGCAGAGTTGCCGGAACCGAGGTTTGGATACATTTCCGCATTTGCAAATGTGGCATAAAGACAAATAGAAAGAATGAATTAGAAGCAAAGCAGCCAAATCAACAGGATGGAGTTGAACATCACTTTTCTGCGTCTTGTAAATGGCGTCATCGAAAGTCGACAAGTTACAGCGGCACCGTTTACAGTTTGCAACGGCATTGCGTATGCAAGGCCCCTGCGCACCCTGCTACTAACGGACAAATGAACCGTAAGTGTTAGTTATTGTGTGAAGATCGTCTATACAAAATTGTTGTGTCTCCAGTATTATTAGACAGCCTATCTCCACATGTTGTATTCCTTTATGTATATTTCGAGTTGAGCGGTCATGGTGTGTAACAGTTTCGGTGTGATCGGATTTAAACTAATAAAATGTACATATACTAGTGTAATGAATATTTGTTTGGTTTCGTTATTGGTATATTTATAAATGAGATGCGCAGTCTTTCCGTAACTGGAATCAAACATTAAATTATTTATATTTTCTTATTTCAGATGTCGCCCATAATGACGATTCAAGCTGCACCATCTTGTAGACGCTTGTAGATAATACCCATGGGACCAGTATATATTTGACTACTTGTTCGACGTCAGTGTACTTATATTCTGCTATTACTGATTTTTGAGGATTGTCATTTTACTATATTTCTCCAAATATTCTGTATTGACGATGTTAAAAGAATATGAACAAAAATGCAAATTATATACAAATGCACTAGACGGAAAATGGTTTATTTTGACACAATGACTTTTTGTAAGAATACAGTAACTAAGCACTTGTTGTATGTGGCATACAAAACGAATGCTTTTTGTTTCTGGTTTTGCTATTTTCATTTATTTCCGTTTATATGTGAATTTATCTGAATAAGTGTATTTATCTGACGTTTGCTTGTGATGTATTACTTTGTTTCATGTGTTATCATTATTTCATAGACCGTGAAAATAAACATATCAATTTTACTTTGTCTTCTCTTCAATCTTAACATGTAAGTGCATTTTCAATGTAATAACATGTTTTGTGTGCAACTTCATTTTGTAACTAATTAGCGGTTGATAAAAGATTTATAACATGAAATAACGTATGTTCTTTGTTATTCAATAACTGTGTCATTTATCAATACATATCAACACTATTTTTTTTTTTATACTAAACAAGTTTGCTTTTACTATAAATTTCATTTTTCATAATGGTACAATGATCTGCATGAAAATGCACAGTGCATGCTGGATTAAGAATACAGAAACACATAATGTATTAATTCCGTCATTCACTTCTAAATAAACATGTATCAATTTGTCGTTTAATTTTCATTTGAATAATTTCCTTTTCGTTATCGATAAAAGAACATTATACAACTTTGGATTGTTAAATAATGTAGTTTTACAGAGTCACTACCGTGCTTGTCCGTCAAATTAAGTTTTCGTTAGAAGATATTTCACAATATCTCTTTTTCTGTAGCGTACGGTGGTGACTCGGTAATACTATGTTATTGTCTTAACAACAAATCTGAATAGGACTGATGATTATCACTGGATTAATGATGATCAATAGTTGGTTGTACATATTTAATTACAAAGGCATCATAAATTTAAGTTTGAACTTTTATTATAATATATATACATTGATATATAATACATCACATGTTCTAAAATAATACAAAATTAATAAAACTGCAATTTTACAAACACAAAAGAAATGATAACAGTTCAGTCAAATCAAGTTAAAAACAAACAATAGTGCGGATATGTTTTTAATTGCAGTAGCTTCCCTTAAACGGTTTGAAGGAAAATCAATACCAATTATTTACGTGTATAAGTTAAAGTAAGTGAATTAATATACATTATCGCAGGTAAAAGAAATATCACTTTATTCAACATAATTTTGGAAACCAAATAATATCACGAATTACATGTCAACTAGTATAATAAATCTTTTTCTTATCGCCGAAACGACAAATATACACTTGAATTTTGTGACTTTAAGCATCGGATAACTTTAATATTCATTATGTGTATGAAAAAAACATAGCAAGAAACATTAATCCATTAAACTTCATTCATGTTGATTCTCAACCATCTGGAATAGTTAAAAATACCGATATTTAGACACACTATAATTTGGATGTTCAAGATTTATCATTGTATAACTTTTGAAGAAGGATTTATTTTATTTTCGCCATAAAATTCATATCATACTTCAAATGTTTTGCACCGAAAAAAATACTTCTAAGAATGTAAACAATTTCATGCGTCACTTCATGTAATTTAAGTCATTCAAACGTATATAAGTGATAGCCGAAACTTCACGCACGGTGCTGGTTTCACTTATAAAATCAAGTTGTCTCCCCTGGATGGAACGTTCTATATTTAAGTTGCAAGTTAAAACAAATCTATAATAATTACATATTTGGACACAAAAGATGTTTCTGTTCAATAAAATATGTTGTAATATTATGTGTAGCGTTTTCCCCAAGATCTGTACTCATCGAAGGATAATACTACATCGGTTATAAATTCGCAAAGCTTGTACATTATCAATGATCACCGCTATTTACACAACAGCTGTAGGCGGATTACATTTTACACACAAATTAAGTGTATATTTAAGCTACGAAATTAACAAAATTATTTCCTGATTCAATGTATAGTTCAATGGAATGTTATCAATTATCAAAAGGTAAGTCACGTATATATAACATTGACATATACATCGGAAACCAGATTTATCACGTAAATGCATCTAATTTGCCAATAACTTTAAAACCATGATATTTCGCCATAGTACAATAATTTGAATTCACACAGCAACGTCACAACATGTCTTTGTAAAAGTGTAAACATGCTTTATCAAAATACTTACGATAATATACTTATTTATGTTATCAATAACCCACTTAATCAAACTTTACAACCGTTTAAGTTATTAAATTGATTTTGCAGTTACGTCCCTTTATACGATAAACACCTGTGTAAGGTAAATATGTTAATGAAATGCATGGATAAACCTAATGCTAACTGAGTTGTGGGTTTCCATTTTAATAGTTTACAATAGTTTACAATGTCACAGAAGTAAATACTTTTAATTGATATCAATGCTTGTTTAATTATGTAAGTAATACATTGTAAAACTATTAATATGCACAAGGTACATAAAGTGTACACCGCACGCATTAAAATGCAAATGTTTCCATAATTGATTTACAAACATATTGATGAAATAGAATGTCGAGTATAACACATTATCAGCTGAGCACAGTTTGTGGAATTAATTGTTGGTTTTCTTGAGATCTTTTGGCGCCCCTGAATCTTCCTTCGGCTTTAATTTGGACGAGTCTTGTTTGGACCCGGCTGTCTTGGATGATTGAGAGATCTTGCTTTTGTGCTTGTGTCTTCTTGGAACTGGAGAGATCTCGTCCGCTGTGAACTGTATCGGGTCTGGTGGTAGCGATTCATCATCTGTTGAACGAAAATAATAATATTAATAATAATAATAATAATAATAATAATAAAAGTAAAAAATAAAAAAATAATAAATAATAATAATAATAATAATAATAATAATAATAATAATAATAATAATATTTATTATCATCATAATAATATATCATCATAATAATAATATAATATCATCATAATTACCACAAGCAAATACAACTAACAACAACAACAAAATAATAATAAACATAAATAATAATAATAAAAACAATAAAAAATAAAATAATAATAATAATAATAATACTTGTCATGTCAGCATAATTTCCACCAGCAAATAAAACTAACAAAAACAAATAAATAAATAATAATAATAATAATCTTATTTACCCGATGGTGTTGTAGCGAACTGAACTCTGTTCATCTCCGGCTCGTCATTGTATGCAGCCAAGATGATAGCTTTGGTCATATCAGATGGCCCTGGTTCCAAATGCGCCTCTTGTCTCATGCCAACATTCTCATCTCCTTCGTCTGGGCCCCCGTCTTGACCTGTTTTCTGCCTTTTGGCCATTCTTCCCCCAAAGGATGACTGTGTCGCGAAGGCCGAGTTTGATTCAATCGTCATCTGAAAGCAGTATTTATTCGAAATGTCATCCTTATTATTTGCGTTAACGTGAAACGCTTTCAGAACATACAAGTAATATACTCTTGCGTACAATTTATTTTTATTTATTTTATATTGTATAATGTCTCTTTATATAGCTTTGCAGTATTGCTGAAACCGTGTATCTGGTGAAACTCAATTGTAAATATCCAATAACTCCAATAGTAAAACAAAATCACATCCTAATCTATCTTATCAATTCCGCACTGATAAACAAAACGATCGTGTTGGACACGAGCCAAAGACAAACTAAGTGTCACTAAGAACAAAGAAATACCGTACACAAATATCTTCAGCATACGTATATGACTCGATCAAACTACGTTGTGTTATTTTCGAAACTAAACATTTAGCTCATTTAATATTGAAAGCACAAAGACCAATCATATTGCTCCATTTAACGCAAGTGTCTAATTGTTATATGGGAAACCAACGAGTATGTCATCGCTAGATCTGAGTCATGGCCATACACTGACGCCTGTAATTTTAAGATACAAATAGAAACGCAAAATTTCCAACATGTTACTTTAAATACAAGAGTAAATTACAATTCTGTATTTTCCGTGATTCATTTAAGGTAGATATATAAATAGAATGCTTTGAAATGATTACGTCAGACACCGTCTGCCTATTTTTAGTGTTTGCGGTAAAACACACTTAGTTAAGGAGTGAAGGCGGCAATGGCCGCGCATATACCACATGGTACGAGCTTATCTTCATCAGATGAACACGATGGTAGTCCTTTTTTAGATCACGCGGACGAATGGAGGAATACAATAGAAGCGGGAACGGTTGGGGGAACAGGAATATTGGTATAGAAACATTACCACTTGTGTAAATGCCGTCTTACTTACAAAACAAGCATGGATGTCCATTTCGCAACGCTGTGTAAATGAATGTATGAGACAAACAATGAGAATACATGGCGCTAGGGTATACCGACTTTAACGGTACTGCATCTTCAGAAAGCCGAAGTACGTTAACCGTTCGACATGCATAAAAAAGTTCGATGCTCCGCATTCACAGCAATGTATCAATGAAATATTAAACAAAGGCAAAGCCTATAAAAAGACAGGTCTACAAAAGGCGTATATATATTGAATAGTTAACTCAAAACTAAATACCTGGTGTAAGGTCGCATTATACTTTGTATCCGTTATTATGATATATGTGATATTCTTAATAACAATATACTCTATAAATCACTTTTATTTCTTAGTATGTGCTGTAGTATTGATCGTCATGTAAAACATTCCCGTCATTACATAAACATAGCAAGCCAAATATGTTTATGTATGTAAAGAAAGACAATTTAAAGGGATAGTCAAATTTTGTAATTGCAACACCGGCTTAATAATGTTAATGTTTTGTTTAAGTGGTAATATATATCGTAAACATGCATGAACTACAATAGAAAACTGTAAAAAACTGTTAATTATACATTTGTAGCCCCCAAAACATCGAATTGAGATGAAAAAAGATCGAATGTCAGTGCCATAGAAGTAATAACCACAAGATTTATATGACAGTATCTGTTTCTAAAGAAACTTAATTTGTACCTTTATAAATTGTTGCAATATGTTTATTGTCATTCTAAAGAATGTACGTGTCATATCCAAATAAAATTGTCTTTTATATAGATTGTATTTTGTCGTTGTTGATTTGTGCATATATATATTGCATATTCAAGTAGTTATCTGACTTAAAACCACGTCTTAACCCCGAGATATATATTTCATATCATAGAAGCAAGGACGTGATTAAACCAGTCACGCTAAGTTATGAGGAAACAAGAAATCACAAAGCTCATAATTTAAAGTGTAACATTTGTCAATATATAGTTTAATATATAAAAGATGTATCATAATTCTCCGACCATGTTATCAGGAAGTTTCTTTTAACTTAAAAAATGCCTTACTTTTGTTAATAATTTAAATAATTTCGACATGTGTATAGGAATAATTATGTACACAAGGGACCTATACTATTTTGAATAAACACTGTTCTGCTGTAGGAAGACGTTATTTTTTTATAATCATATTAATTTGTATCATATCAACTCATTATTGTAGAACTTTTCCTTTAAAAAAAAAGCACTAACCAGATAAGTGCACTGTATTAAAACTCGAATCTGTATAGCTCAACAACTTCTACAGAAGACTCGTGATATTGTTTAGCATTAATAAAGCGTTTGAATTGTTTCACTGTACCGATCCTCACCTCTAGTAATGCATACAATCTCAATGTAATGTTCGTGACCTACTAGTATACCAAATACATAAATATCTTTACGCGAAGTGCATATTTAACCTACATTCATATATTAATCTTCGTCGAATAAGCCTGCATACATTATCACCACAAAACAATACTTTTCGCTTATTACTTTCCACAAGAAGGTAGTAATTGGATTGTTGACTGTACCTTTAAAACGTCTAGACTTGTTTTCTGAATACGCAGTGTTCTATATTTAGCGTGAGGCAATGACTGCGGACGGCAAACGATAGAGACATCAATTTATGTAAATTGATTCAGTAACTATATATATGGATACCTGAATAAAGGTGTGAACATTCCAATAAAAGTATATTTTTCTGATTTTGGGGTCCCAGCACAGGCAATACCAAAATACGTTACTGGTCTCACTGGTTAAAACAACATGATTCAACCCTTCATTTGAATATTAATCCAAATAAACCAATCACATTGTAAACCTATTAATAACTTCCCTTATCATTGGTGGTCTTTTCAAAGTTAATAATGACGTCAGGCAATTCCAGACGGAAATCGCTATATAAAGTCAACGGTCACATTATGCGCTCAAAAATTTGTAAACCAAGATGGCTTCCACAAACAGTGATATAAATCGCCTAGAATGGGCACAAAGAATTAGGCGATCTAGAATAGCTGTGGTTGAAACGCACAATGAACAATGTAGATATGTTTCTCTGGTTGAAACAGGTTTCATTTACAAAATTTACGGAAAAACATTTAACATGCTTATTAGAGTTTGCCTTTGTGGACGTTATCAAAACAAACAGCATCTTTTATCTCAGCTCAGTATAGATGCCCATGAAATTGAAGATGGAGCTGAAATGCATTCGGATTACAGATGCAAATATAATTATTTTAACGGCCGATTTGAGCAAGTCTGCTATTGTCCAAGAGACGTAACCATATAAAGGTATGTACTTGTGATTTAGTTGCATTTTTTAGTTGTTTAATACTGTTATACATGCATTTAATAAGATTGAACCCCAACGGATATGTTTGATTTTCTTCAGTGCAACAAAGGGTCCAACAAATAAGATGGTGAGCCTTCTGACATTCGCCACAGTTGAACCGGTCACACGGATTCTACTTCTTCCTGTTATATTATGTATTAAAATGAACAATAAAATCAATTGATGCTGATTTGTTTCCTTAATGACTTTTCATATAAATAATGCATATTATGCACACTTATTGTGAAATGATACATAAGGTCTAGTAACGCATACTATTACATGAATGCTCAGTCAACTAAACTGTGTTGTTATTGAAAAAGATCGAGTATATAATGTTGACAGGAAACACATATTTAAAACTATGAAACAGACGTTAAGTCATGAATTAAATACAATATTAAGGGACTTAATGTGACGAATACATATTTGTCAAAATATTATCATCATAACAATATATCGTGTTTAACATTCTATTTGATAAAATTGTAAAGTCTTAATTTTGATTTGAACTGTGTTTACTCTATCCAACTGATTACTTCATGTTACTCTATCGTATGATCCGACTTCGTTTGAATATGTATAATGGGCGTTATTCCCTCTCCTCTTGCGTCATATGTGTTAAAACATAGACGTATAGATTCCTAACCGCTTTCACAAAAGTCAGATGCCTAACATGTAATAGTTCGCAACAGACAAGACAAGTCATGGATAAACAAGAGATGTGTTTGTCAGAAACACAATGCACCAAATTGCACCGCTTTGAAATTAAATTTCTATTTATCATTTGGCAGGTATAAACATGATCTCCCTTTAAAGCTTAGTATTTCCCTTGGATTGTGTTTTTTTTACCTTTGACCTTGAAGGATGACCTTGACCTTGACATTTCAACACTCAAAATGTACAGCTTCATGAGATGCACATGCATGTCAAATATGAGTTGCTATGTTTAATATTGCAAAAGTAATGACCAAACTTTAACCAAGGTTAAAATTTTGGACAGACAGACAGAATGACAGACAGACAGGCCAAAAACAATATACCCCCTCTTCTTCGAAGAAGGGGCATACCAATGTATTAACAAACGTGTTCTGTTCATAGATGTATAAAGCGGTTAGGTCCAAGCAGTTATCAAAACAACCAACGTAACTAAACATAGTCTTACTTCGACAGGGGAAGATACATTGTAATTATAATCAGAGTGCTTCTATCTTCTATATTTTTATAAATTTTGTGTTTGTACATTTTGAAAACTGCAACACAAAACATTGGAGTGGGTACTCGGATGAAATAAAATACAAATTTCTTACTTTTTAGTTAAATATAATTTTAACGGTACCGGTTTTTATTATTTTGCAAAAATATGTGATAACAATTTAACAAAATCTATATTGATATAACACATAGATACTGATATAATGGCGACTTTACAAATACATACGTGATACGACCAATCCAGTTACACAGAGGAGTCACTCATATGTTCTTAACTTTCACATAGTATGTTTAATCGTCACAAACACTGAAGAGCCAACCAATATCAATATTTGACAACATGGCTACCTCCGTATTTTACGCAATAAATATCGCCTTACTAATAACGCAGTGTGCAACTTGAAACTTGCAAAAGGGAAAACACCGTCTGACTCATTTCTCAGGAAGAAACCAACGAACGCTACCCCACTCTTACACTGCTTAAATGTACTGGCTCGCATGCATTTTACCAAAATGAACCTGAATATGAGACGCCTTTTATATATAAGTGTTACTAAAATTGCTGTTTTGGACTGCCACTTGTTATCTCCAAACGCCTTCAAAAATACTAAAAATCGGTTGTAAACCAGTGGAAAGAGGTGTGTCTCTATGTAACGATCACATTTATAAACAAAATCAAGTTCACTTGTAAGTTTTACATTTTAATATTAAAACGTCCTTTAAGCGAAACACACTGATATAACAACGATGTCTGCTCACGTTAACGTAGAACATATTTAAAGGGTAAGATCGTTGCGCACATGCGTTACGTGAAAGTGTATAAAACGCGGTTCTATGGTTATCAATACCATATTCTTATTCGCGTTTGTATTTGTGGAAATATCATTAACGGAGTAAATTACTTGAACAATACCGCATACTATCTGCGTCGTTTAGTAGGTAAAGACGAAATTGAACTGCACACCGATTCAAGGTGTGAGTATTCGCCCAAACAGAAAGAATATGTTATTGTGGAAGGTAAACATCACAACATACCAAGTCGTTCAAATGGCAATCGCAGTCACTGCGTTGGGTCAGAACAATGAACTGGTCGATACTATTTAAACCATTGCAACAAAAAAATAAACACAACAAATTCGAGATGAGACGATCGAGAAAAACCAAAGAGACAGTTGACAGCGCGATTGTAATTCGCCGACACTCCGCCAAAAATACAGATCCTTTTAATTGAGACACCTATCGAGAATGATAATTATTTGGCGCTAATAATAAAGTTCAACCATAACTGTAAACCGAAATCGATATATGAACAGGGGATTTTCATATAATGACTAACGTGTTCATGATTTTGTTGTTTTCTCCAACATACATAAATACAACTAAACGTTTTATCCTATTGTATGAAATCATTACAAACTTTAATATTACAAACCTTAGAAGATTATATAGGCCAATGAGTTTTATTGAAAATTCATTTATTATAATTCATTACATATGTGGTATTGATTTAAGCCGGGTGTATACAATACCATGTGTATGTATGTAATAAAGTTCCTACGAAACAATTGATAAATAATTTAAAACGGAACCGGAACCGGTCGGCATCAACGTCCTTAAGCACGTATAAATGGTTTTTCACTTTAACAATAAAGTCTATATTGATTTTTTTTCGTTCGGTACACAAAGTCATTACTCTATTGGCTTTAAGCCAGCCCCACCCATGAATTTCATAGCCACTGGGGAAAAAAACACAATGTTTGCGATTGATTCCTGTTAAAGAACATGTCGTGTAAAACTGTTCACAAATGAAACAATGTTGTTTGAAATGGGGAATTGGTTACTCAAAAAAGATGGTCCAAACGCAGATATATAACAAAACATGTTTTTGGCCAGAAATTTGAGAGAATACCATACATTTCAGACGGCCCTCAATGCGTTAGTAATACCTTATAGAACGTTGTTCACACACCATTACCAAACACAAATGAAATATGTTATATAACCACGGTAATATAAATTAACATATAAGCGATTCTCTCACGTACCCTTGCTAATGCCATGTATAAAATACATACAATATATAAATAAAGGCATCGAAACATTGGTATTTCACAGTTAAATATGGGAAATATAAAGATGCTGATGCAAATCGTTAGGAAATCTAAGATATTAACACGTCAAGGATAAACAGAGAAGAAACATATCTTAGTCGTATAGAAGAATAAGCAAAATAAGGAAACGCTCGATATTAAAACGCATACTTGAGTCACAGACTATATTGACCAGCTTTATCTGAAGTCCATGAGCTGATATGGGTAAGTTCGAGATCCTGGCTTGATAAACAGGTCCCGCCTACTTACAGATCATGTCTATAAATGGCATATAACACGTCTTATATTCTGTCATAACATACCTTCTTGCAAACAAATGCTAATTAAAGACATATTGTCCGCCTTCTTCATACGTACTATAAATATCGCAAGCGATTGGCAAGCGATTGTAGAAAACAAATAGAAAGCAACGTTTTGGTACAACTTATAAAGTATTTGATTAACATGCCTGACGTTGACAGCGAACATAGGTATTTTTGTATTAGAAACGAGTTCATGGATTCAGACAATTATCGCGAATTTGTTTATTAGATTTGTATTTCGAAGGTTGCGCGGAGTATCTCGACAGGTCAACTACCTTCCCAGACACCTACCAAGCAATCTTCGTAATTAATCTGTATGGAATAAATTACTATGTGCTAAATGTCTACGCAGATGACAAACAAAACGTTTGAAGGAATTAACAAATACAAAACATCGGTTTTATGAAGAACAAAAAGAAAAAATATAATATTACCTGTTTAACTGGAAAAAAGCAGTTACAGCATTGTTTTGTGTTGCTACATACGATAAAACATACACAATTGAAATTCATATAAAATATAATAAAAAATAAATATAAAACACTTACTTATTGCGAAATATTTCAAAGCGTCAATTAAAATACGCAATCACATTTACCGTTGTAATGACACAATCCAAACTACGAAGCGATACACGACTGGAAACCAGACAAGTGTGTACTTGACATGATCGATACCACACAAACCAAAAACAGCGTCTATGGACCTTGTGCTTTAATACTGCATACGCCAAGACAAAAATTGCACAATAAAACATAACCCGAAGTAAGAGTTATACATTTACCGGCGTGATATACAATGTAACAATTATCATTTGTTATTTTACAGAGTTTTGCGTGTATACGTTTTGCGCAGTTGTTTGTCAATGGGGACATTTCAAAACTGCCGTAACATGGATTGGATTGATCTTGTTTATACAGATGAATATAATTTTCTATCCAGAACGTATGGTACATAGACAAAATAGAATGTACACGACGAACGAAATAAAGATTGCGCTTTATAGAATTTTCTACACCGTCTGACATACAAAGCTATCAACATGCAATAATGAAAAGAAATCAACTGTTTATATCTTGTCGTTTTCGTGGATTTGGGTTCAGTGCAACTATGTGTTTAAGTGTGGTAAAATGTGAAATAAAATGTCGTACGTGAAGAACAAATCGTATGTTTAAGTTAAGTATGTATACATGAATCCTAACTTTGAATACCTCAGAAAACCGGATAATGGAAAATACTTCAAAAGACACGCCAATACAGAACAAAAGCGCATTTCATACACGAGCAACGTAGACAAATAAGCACAACACAAATACTGAATGTATTTAAAACTGCACACTCATAAGAGAAAAAAAGAAACCAACATAGAGGACATAATTCTTATTTTAGTTCAGAATATGATATACGTAATATTAATTTTAAATGTTGAAATTAAATTGATTGAGTTTACATATTTGTTCATATTTGCTCGTTAAACCATTTTTAAAATCTTAAGTAATGATCAAATGATCCTGTACTCGAATAATATGTAACACATAAATTACGTTTCTTTCAGTATATGAGTTGTTTATGTTCATAAAATATTTTTTTAACGTTCACTGCATATTAAGTATTTAAAAAAATAACATTGTTGATCTATATATTAAAGACATGTCTCTTGCAACAGATTAACATGAATATGTTTTATTTTTATGGAATAAACAGTTTAAAGCGGTGAGAACTTTAAACACTTTGTTTGTTGTTTTGTAACGATACCAACGGGTATTGTAGTATTACAATTATATATTATTGAATAACTAAGTGTTGAGTATTTTTGATTTTGTTTGTTTTCCGTACCAATATATCAATCAATAAAACTTCAGAAACTATTTCAAGAGAAAAATTCTTGTCCTTATCAGCTCATTTTATAACAGAACACCAAATATAAACATGAAATGATAAAAACGTGGATCATCGCCTTTGAACAGTTCATTCACCTCCTCATGTTCTGATGTGTTAAGAAACCGATTTTATAATATGTATCTTATTAAATACTTAAATGAATTATAAGGTCATTAGCTCGTAGAAAAAAAAAACAAAAAAAAAACAGATAATAACAAAAGTAAATTTGTCAAGGTTAAGTTCCAGTCCGACGCCTTTAAATAGAACATGTCAGGAAATTCCGATATTCCCATATATGAGACACCCGTTGCACGTATCGACCCGCCTGCGTTAACAAAACATAATTGATACACGAATTTAGAGCTGACAAAGAATACGCAACAACAACAACATTTTACATTCTTTAAAATAACTGATATGGCTGATGTTAACTCTGAGTGCCCCGATTGCCGGGCAGAGAAAGAGAAAGAGGATGGTTGGTGGAATCTATGGGGATTCTTTCGTAAAAAGAAAAAGTATACCGGTGCTGTTCGTTACTGTCCTAGACATAGACCTCAAGACATGCGCTAAAGATGTTAAATTACTGAATAAGTTCCCAAGCATACGATGACAAAGTAAGTAGAGCCCATAAATATAAATCTTTTTTTTTGTTGATTTTTTAAATATATTGTACAATATATAACATAAACCATAGTAAATTTAACTGGTTGTTGTTGTTACACGTATGTGTTTCTGGCAAAATGTTTTGCTTGATAGTTCTTATACATTTATTTTATGACTTAAATGAGTTTGTAAAATAACGAATTCGAATTAGAAACGTTATTCGTTCATTAACGTTCATTTAAACGTTATATCACTATATACACACTATTATATCAAGTGTTAGAAACATATTTCCTCACATATAAGTAATGAACATATTTTTTAAAACAATCTTTTAATAGTTAAAAGTAAAAATATTTTGATTTTTACATTAACATGATAATATTCATAAATTTGTTTAAACACATTTGTATTAATGAAGTTAAATTGCTCCTTTATGAGAACACATTTGCAACAGGATGAAGAGTTGGTTTTTTTAATTGTCCATGCGACACTAAAAAACGTTTAACTTATTTTGACAGAATTTTTAACAGTGGCGAAATCCGTGAGACACTGAGCAACATTAACTGAACACAACCGACACCCAACAACCAACAACAAGGACGAAATGCGTATAAAACTTTAAACGTTATGACAATAAATCACTAGAACATTTATTAAATTGTACCTGTTTTTAAAGATCCCTTGTATGTACATTGATACATTTCTGCATTATGCTTCTTACCATTCTAAACGTTGTATCTGTCATATCCAAATTAAAAGATTGTCTTTGTTTGTTGTTGATTAGTGCATGTATGCATCATAACGTGTAACCCTTCATGTGACACTGTTCGACTACGTAATATCTTACATTTTAAAAATTATTTGTTTCAATTCAACTAATAATAGAATAAATATTTCTAAAGCACAACGTAATTACTAGACAAAATCCAATATATAAAGAGTCGAATCTGTATAGCTAAAATCTTAAACCGAATACTAGTTTTCTTGTTCAACCTTAATTTATAACGAGTATACAGATAATTTCAGTTTAATGTTCGTGAACTTATAATATACAGAACACACATATATCCTCACCTAGTACACATTAAACATATATAAATCTTCGTCACGTTAGCCTGCATATATAACCACTGCAAAACCAATAACATTCGCTTGAGAATTACCAAAGATCACTACCCAAAGACAAGAAATTAGTATATTGATTGTTGACTGTACCTTTAACCAGTCTAGACGTGGAAACAAAGCAAACTCAGTGTTCTATATGTGGCGCAAGGCAATAACTGTGGGCGGGAAGCGATCGAGACTATTTTAAAGACACACATGCATAGCTAAATAAAGGTGTGGAAATAACAAACATTGTCAATGAGTTTTGTTTTGGAAATACAATGTAAAGTCATCGTATCAAGAATGGTTGTGGTGGAAGCGCACACACGCCACAGCCATGAAAAAAATAAGATATGTCCTTCTTGCTAAAATCGGCACCATGCTATTCATTGACTGTCGAGCATTCAACGTTGTGATTAAAATTTTCCTTGGTGGATGAGTCATGGGTAAAACCATTCTAATGAACAAGTTGGTTTCTGAGATTAATAAAGCGCTGGACTTGTTCACCTTGTATTCAGTAAGAAACCCCATTTAGACATATTAAGCAAAGAGGAACCATAAGATACTATCCCAAACCTAAATAGATCGGCTCGCATAAATTTCAGCATAATGGACCTGCCCACGATACGTCTTTCGTATATAAACCAATAAGAACATCTGTTTCTGTATGCCACGGCTACAGCTCGTAAACTTATTGTTCGACTGTTAGTTTTGGCAACTAATATCACAATATCATTAAAAGAAAACACATTGAACGTACAATAATGTCTGCGGATGTCAACGCTGAACATAATCGAAGAGTTAGATCGTTAACGACTGAGAAGCACACACACACCGTGAATGTCGTTATGAGACAGTGTTTAAACGATGGTGGTTCGTTTACCTGTTTCACGTTCTGATTCGCGTGTGTGTTTGCGGAAGGAGATCAAACAAAGAAGTTTTCCTAAACGATACCGTAGACGATCCGTATGGTTATTATGCAGATACAGACGGCATTGAACTGCACACCGATTTCAATTGTGAGTATAAGAAAATACGAGAATATGGACGTACCCGGCTTGAAAGAATATGTTACTGCGGAAGATACACATCCCAATAAATCAGATAATTCAGATGCAAATCGGTGACGTTGATGCCCCAAAATGGACTCGACAGCAATGCTTATATTCAACTAAACACTAAATATAACAACAACAGAGAAAGCAGAAACATTGAAAGATTTATCTTGATCTATCTACAATCATTCTTTACAGACCCAACTATGGAGACATGAATCGTTTACGAAAATAATTATTTAGTTCGTGTTGTTTATATTATTCGTAAATATGATAGTTGTGCTTTAACTAAATTGAACCAATGATGATAATGATAATCATAACACCTTAAGATTAGTTTATAACAGTTATATATTCTGTTTGTAAAGTATGACCATATTTAACGAGTATCATGTATCTATGAAATACAAAATAAGTATTTATCTAACTAAATCTTTCCGATACCAGGTGTATAACGACTATTTATTGTAGTATGCATAATACCATCGAAATATTTGGATTTTAAAGCTACGTGTTGATTATATGCAAATTCCTATGCGAATTCGCAGGTAATTTCAGATTATCAAAACAGCAAGGTAAATGCAAACAGAACATGTTCATCATCTGCTAAGAATAAATAAAGTTAGAATTGATTCGTTATCAAATCTCACACTTCAGGTATAATGTTTATTGACAAGCTTTATTTGTAGTCCAACGACTGATACGGGCATACTCGTGTGCAAGGTTTAAAAGACGAGTGCTAGTCCTGCCTATAAATATTAAAGAATTATACTCGCCCCGCCTTCTTTTGACCGACAGATACTGTCGCATACAATCAGAGCCTACATATAAGACGCAACTATTGTAATACATCAATAGGCAAATTAAAATGGTTGACGTTAACGTTGAACACGGATACTTTCGAAGTAATAACGAGTCCTGGGCTTGGACCATATTCTCGAATGTGTTTTTTCTACGGTTTTTTATACCGACTTGCATGTAAAAAACCACGAAATGTTAACTACAATCCTAGAGACAGACCAGACAATATGCGTGCATAATCTGAATGGACGCCATTTTTTTGCTAGACGTTCTAATTGGTGAACGTCCATAATCGTGCGTGAATGAACAAATAGACCGTTTATGAAAAATTATGAATATATGAATACAGAATGTTCAATGTGTAATGTAATAACCCGTTTCAACAGAGAAACAAACAATAGTGATCGATAATTACAACTTATAATGAAATAACTACAATTAATTCACATGTAATTGGAAAGCAGTTCTTAATTTAAATAATATGAACGGAAGCAAACATGGAACACTTACTTGTTGTGAACGAACGCTTAACATAAATTCAATATTCAATGAAACTAATTCCACTAAAAGAAAACAACGTCAAAGCTACGAACCAATATTGAAATATTCACGACTTGAAACGAGACAAGCTGCGTACTTATGGTTACCAATGCCGTACATATAACAATCAACGTGGACTTTGAAACTACATATGTAACGGTAAATATTTTCACAATACTTAAAGTAATTCGAGAAGATTTGCCGTCGTGATAAACAATAACAATCGTCTTTTACAGCTTACACTCCTATATTTTTTGTCTTTTTACATTTAGGGCCGTCGTTTAGAAAGCACATCTACCATGAATTGCATTGGACGCCTCTATTTATATGATTGCATATTCACGATTTAATTACACTGAAGGTTGTTATATAAAAACGCCATCATTGAAACTGTGGAGATATTCATTGGAACTACAGTGACATTTTTAATCAATAGAATCGCCTTCTTCGGATGGACCGACCAACTGCGCATATATGTATGTTCATTATAGGCAATATTTAACCAATACTAGTGGACTGGCAGACAGTGTATATATGTTAATATACGTGCTCTCTATCTTCACCAGGGCTCAATGAACAGACAAGAACTAACGTACACATTGCCGTAGAAACAAACATAGAGCACAATAGTATGGTGTGGTCTGTATGGTGTGAAATACATAAAAATTCAGAATGCACATGGTGGATTGTCTGGTGGTAAGGCTCTTGTTTTGGCTTGTCTGAATGCCATTTCCTTTTTCGCGTATGTAAGTGTGTTTAAAGGGATAACAACGAGTCGCATTTCAAAATTACTTCAGTACAAAAACAAGTTTTGTTTCATTCAGTTGACGGAATTAAGTATCACTCAAATTAGCGATGTGAGTACATAAGAATACTGGAAAATAGAAATAATCGATTTGAAATGATGTACTTCTGGAGAACATTAGGCATGTACTAGAACAACAACTGCGTTTCAAGTAACGCAATGAATTGAAGTACACTATAAACTGTTTCTACACCTTCCACAAATATTAAAGAAAGAATAACAAGAAAACTATAGAGAAAAATTATGAAGACAAGAAAATAGTAATTGTAAATTACAACAACCAGCAAACTGCCTCACTCTTAATGAAAACGAAGCTTAGACGTTGTGTTCTTTTATTCGTGAATGTGATAATTCACATGTATGGCAGTATATATGCTTTATGCTTTTAATTAAATTAGTACATTGTACAAATATGTTCACATGGATTATTCAACCTTTTTTGACAAATGTTAAATCAAAATGGTACCTCATATAAATATAATACATGCATTGTATTTCTTTTGGTCGATGTATATTTTGAAATTTACAAATAGAAAAATGCTCTTGACTAATTAAATGAATACTTTATACTGATAAAAACACGTGTCTGAAATTGGGTTACATGACTATTTACTATTTTAATTTAATAATTGATAAAAACGATGAAAACTTTATATATATCGTTACTTGTTTTATAAAGTTACCAAAGGGTCATCCTGTATAATGATGTATAACTAGTATATATCATGAAATTGCAAATTACAAATGCATGATGTTCTATGGTCAGCTTTAATCAAATCGTTACAATGCTTAATCAACGATTTGTCTATTCGAATGCATACCAAACCATATATCATCAAACCTTGATACACATCTTCACATTCGTTTTGTTCAGAAAATAAATCTCAACGCCTAAGTTCTATCAAATTATTCATTAAACGGAAAATAGGTCGTAGAATAGAAGACAATATAAATCAAGCCGCAATAGGTAATCGCAAATTTTAATGTTCAATATTTAGTTTCAGTACGACGCCTATGCTTGGATCTGAAAGTATTTTCATATTTTGTCTATATTTGACGCTCGCCCATTCTCGCAAGACATGCAACATACATATAAGTAACAAATAAATGAAATAATTGCTACATTTAACCTCAAATAATGTAATACTCATACAAAGTGATAATGGGGTGTGAACTATTGAGCAATATTAATTGATCAGAAGTAAAGGGTATAAAACTAGCATTTGAATTTGACACAAAAGATGCGTTTGCAAGCGCCAGCTTATTTTATGTCAATAATGTAATGACGGAATGTTGTATACATAGTGAACTGTTGAGGTTTGGCAGTTTATTGTGTTTTGCCTTTTCTGCAATAAATGGTCTATCTACATGATTTTTATGATTGACAAGAACACGTTTTGTTTAAACATATATCGTTTAGAAATATGTTACTTTTTAAGAAAAAACAAATTATTATACGTGCCGCCGAGAAACAATTTACTTGTTACTTAGAACTAAGGGAACTACAGTCAATGAATGAATAAAATATGATGCACAACGATATCTATATTTAGGAACAAGTCACTGTGTATTTATCATCCCATGGACAAGTAAATTCAATTTACATAATAAACTGTGAACCCGTTCAAACCATTTATGGTGAATTACCTACCAGATAACATGAGTATTGTTAAAGGTTACAAGGGTAAATTGCACATAGATATGACGTGTACAATGTTAAGTGTAAAATCCGTAAATACGTTCATAATTTTACAACGTACATTTTGACAGTACAACATAGCTTGTGCGTTTTAATAATAGTAATTCCGGAAAATAATGTAGACGCTCACACATTCACCGCTTAAAGTTGAAATAATATTTTGGTCAGAAAGATAGACAGACAGACGAACATTCAGGCGAATTGATACAAACATAGTCAGACAGGTGACTGTCATATGAGGGGAAATACTGCACAGGCGCTACATAATTTCAATTGTCAAAGAACCTTGTAAATGTTATGGTCTATTATTATTTTGCGATATAAATACAGGTTGAACCTCTCGCAGTGCAGCTAATCGTTTGCACAGTTGTAATTAAAATTACAATTTGCTGGTCAGTTAGCGAACAGCCTTATAAACATGTTTCCTTTTCATATACTATTGTTATATTTGTATAAGAAATACATAGTAAAATAACTTTATCATCTCATCATGATATGTTCTAAAACCTATTAATGTTTTTCCGTATCAAGCTAAATTAGTTTAAATAAGCCACTATTTTCTCCGGAAATAAGCTACACATGATCATATGTGTAATATAAACACATTTGCGATTATTTCTTATGCGAGTTTTAGAAAAGCAACCCATATTTTCGTAAAATATTGAAGACAATTGTATGAAACGTAAATGCATTTTAGTTATGTCAATTTTGTGAATTGGAATGTAACAGACACAGATATGTGTCATTCGTTAGTAATGACCAAGTCATGGCCAGCAGTGCATAAATAGACAAAGATATTCGGTGTTCGTTATTTAAAAAACTAGTCTGTTTCTTTTTTGTTATAAACAAGACAAGACAATACTTTGTGTTTGGCTCATTGCCAATACCAAAACTGTTTAACAATTGAAATCAAAGAGAACCTATACAAAAACCAACCACAACATAAATGTGTTATCATTTCAATCTTACGTATCATATGTAATAAGTAGGGAAACTAGAGCGTAACAAATCGAGCAATGAAGTTGTCTTATTAAAATTGTATAAGTTGAATGATACACACTGATGGATTCTAAAATGCACATAACGATATCGGCACCAAAAGAATCAAGTCATTCAAACATGTCAGGCAGGATATAGCAAAATTTCGAACAAAAAACAGGTGCAAAATTGAATGCATATAAAGTTGCGTATTGCTCTTCATAATATACGTCGTTGTCATTTGCCCAATGAAGTGGTGTACTAAAATATGATCTGCAGTATTGGTATTACTAAGGGCAATCTGATCTAATAGTATTGTTATCTCTTAAATTACCTTTACCTGCATAAAATACATAATATAATTTTCGACGTTGACGTGTTTTCATTATCATACCGGTTTTATAAACAGGGAAACCAGAGAAATGAGTCACGTTACATAACGTGCTACATGTATCGCCTTCTAGGACTTCATGTACATTTCTGTTTATCCAAACAATTGTGTATACCTGTTTTATAATGTAGTTAAGTCTTTAGACTTGTATGGGACCAAAAATGAATGATCCATTTCCATGTACCATTGACGACAGAAACACATGCATTTAAGGCGTAAACAATTCAAGGACATACCAAATGTTACAAAGACGAATGACTTTTGACATAATGCGACACTGCCGCATGCATGCTTTTCTGACGTGTTAAAACTGATATCATTGACGTGGAAATCCTATGACAAGTAATTGGAAATCCATATATAAAACGTGTTCACATTTACAGAAACCATAAGACACGATCGGTTGAAAGCACATAAGATAGCTTTTTGATATAACATGATCAAAAGGGGATTATAATTTAATTTAAAAATTCCGCAGCAATGGAACACGATACACCTGCAGTAATCACAAAACCTAACTTTGTACACGATTCGAATTAATCTCGAGGATGTGAGAGAAATTCATTAAGCTAAAAACTATTTATTTACACAAATGAAATGCGATGTTTTAGAAATTAAAATTGCACAATTATTGCAGAAGACAACCGCCAATATGATATATTATATGAAGCCATTCACGTTTATTTTTGTTGATAGGTTTTATTTCTCTGAGTTGTTTTCTAAGAGACTGATGGACTTAAATAATATACATTTTATCCAGGCGTATGCATAAATGTGGTATGCTTAACGGCTTACCTACATCTTTATAACGATTCACTATTTGGCCACTATTTTTTGACCGGTATAAACAATAAATCGCAAAGTAGAGAAAAGTACACGAAATAACCATGATGAGATAATGCTTTGTGCAAAAAAAAAGAAAAATTGAATAAAATGAGAATAAAGTTATCATCGGATGGGTAAACTTACTATTTTTGTTCTTGGAAACTAACTTAAAGCGTTGGCCATAAAGTGATGAAGTTCGACCCTGTATCTCATATATGATCCTGACCTTAATTCTTGCGCGCGTCCCACCATCTCATGACCCGTAATTCAACACGCTTTATTGCATGAAGAAAATAGAGCGCGAGCGAAAAACAACTTATTTGACAAACGTGACATCCATTTTAATGTGTTGCTTGGGAAAGTCCTAAAGATCGTAAGGGAAAACTTTTGGTTATTCCAGAGAAACATTGTCTCATATAGGTTTTGATTAGTATCAAGTTATTACAAAATCTTGAAGCAAAGTCGCTAAAATAAAAGAACTATAAAACAAGAGGGTCATGATGGAAGAAAACTAAGTTTTTATAATAATTAACCTTCTGACATAGTTTGTGGACGCACACATCCCAGGTTCTAACGCGGCCTAAATATTGTCTCGATAAATATTCTGACCACCATCACGAATTAGTTATAAATGTGGCATATAAAGTGGTTACAAGACTTTTTCTAATATATCACCTATTTTTTGGACACACTTGACCCAGATTCAAAATCATCCTAGACATTGTCACAATAATCATTCTGAAAAAGCAACTTAGTGATTTTGTGATAATTGTGGCCCCAATAGTTATAACACGGGTTTTCTAAGATTAGAAGTGGTGCTTAGTTGTTTGACGCACATGACCCAGATTCGAGCTAGGCCTATATATTGACAAGATAGACATTACAAACAAGTTAATTTTCATTAAGATTAGATAAAAATGTGGCCTCTTAAGTGTTAACGAGCAAAAAGTTGACGACAAGTACCATACATCGAACACCGCACGACGACGGACGCCGGACAAAGGTTGTTCATAATAGCTCACTTTGGTCTCAGGTAAGCTAAAACAAGTTTAAGCGGTGATTTCTTAACATGATCTTTT
Source organism: Dreissena rostriformis (assembly GCA_007657795.1). Taxonomy (NCBI): domain Eukaryota; kingdom Metazoa; phylum Mollusca; class Bivalvia; order Myida; family Dreissenidae; genus Dreissena; species Dreissena rostriformis. The sequence continues at coordinate 178,205 of VMBQ01001547.1, forward strand.
AACAATAATTTCAAATGCTCACACAATGTGTGTTTTATATGGTGATACTGCTTCAATCAAAAAGATATGCAGGCTAATATAAGATAAATAAATAGCCAGGCGGCTAGTATACGCGGGGGAATTATGTAAGGCACTTTATAATGTCATTTGCGAGTAACATTGTAAATGTTTAGTTCAACAAAGATATGCAGTATGAATACATTTGGAACCTCTCCAAGTAAGAAATTCTTTTGCGTAGTTCAAATAACAATTTAGTGTCATATTCTACATTATTGAAATAAAAACAAAGGTCAATAAACATTTCTTTTCATAATCTTTTGTTCAATAACATAATAAAGTTTTTTGTCAATCATAAGCGGGTAATACCTTGTCCCGGATAAGCTGGGCAAACATACCCGTTGCCTGTTTTTACCTACCGGTGAGAGAACGTGTCTGTTGCCAAATTTCAGTATTAATAATAGTTATGCCAAGCAATCTATTTCTCGTTCATTATATTGCTTACACGACAAAAATAATTAAATACAAATGTTTGCCAAAAAGACACCCTAACGACTTTACGCTTTTTACATCTATCTTCAAATGCGTTTTTTGATACATGACATTTCAATTGTGTGAAACCACAGGTGTAACAACATCTTTTCGCAAGAGTGAATGTAATTCAATAAACTCTATCATCAAGTGTTCTGTAATGCATTCATAAAAGCAGACTGTTGTGATTCATTATTTGGGAACAAGTCATGCACAGCTTTGTAATATACTGCACATTCACCACAATTGAATGTTTCTGACCCGTTGTATAACCGCGAATGTTTTTCAATTGAGAACAATGGCAACCTGGGAAGCTAAACGACATACCAGCCATAATGTAAATTTGTTATTACTCCAATTCATACATTTAATATTTTAAATACTAAGTAACCGAAAGCTTTACAATTCAAAAAATTAAGTGTTGTATTTTATCAATGACATCAAATTGAAGGAAACTAACATGCACATAACTGAAACGCAACCAAAATGATTGTGTTATTTAAGTATTCCTCAAACAACAGCATTTCGAATAAATATATGTGTATAATGTGTGTGTTCCTTTCGTCATCAGAAAACTAAAATCGATCATGAGTTCTATGTGGTCGAACAAAACAGGTCTTAAAACTAAACTACAATCTACCACAGCTAATTATTGTTTGGATAAATATAGAAGTCGTGCGGTCGTAGAAAGCGATCAATGTAGCTCGATATAGAACCCCACTCATGTCTGTGGTTTCCTGGTAACAAGTTTTATAATTAAGACACGTCAACGGCGTAACAAATGCAGAGGCATGTTGTATGTAGGTCAATGGCAATCTCACTGCTAGATAAGTTTGTACCAACTATCCCGTTTTGACAGATCATAGTCCACATGTTATCGCACCAATGAGATATATTTAAGTAAAGAGTTATTCACAAAACAAAGCGTTCAGGTATGTGCATTACAACATTTGAAACAATTAAGAACATGCCAACTATCTGCAATCAATGAAGGTCATGCCAACTGTTGAAGAGACCAAGGCCGAGTGCCATGATGCAATATTTCCACATTACATGCAAAGTTCGCATGTTTTTCTCACATGTCGGAACTGAAACCAAACATATATGGTTTGAATGTGTGTTATGGTAAGATTTGTCTGGAAATAAATGGTTAGTTGTATTCATACAATATAGCAATATTTTTTTGTTAAACGATTCCAACCTGAAATCTATATCATTAGACAAATAACTGGAAACACAGTTTAATATTGATCGTTTTCGAATTCCTATAAAGCATAACACGTAGTTGATTGTCGATGACTTAGTAATCTCGATAAAAGAGTCTAGTTGTTTGCGACCGTACTAATGTATATTTAAACTCTGCAAAGGAAAGTATCTTTAGACATTAAAATAGAACACAACACACAAATCAATTCAAATTAGTTGTGGGATACCATTTATTTTACTTGTTAAAACTACCTGATTCAAAACCAAATCTGAATATCGCTCCACATTAGCAAATCCCATTTGTAAACTATTAGTAAAATCATTGTCTTTGCCAATTTAAACAATGACGGAATCATAATATTATCTCAACGACCAAATCATTGCCTTAAATATTCATAGACCAAAATGGCTTTCATAAACAGTAATGTTTGTCGTCAGGAATGGCACGCAAAATCAATAGTGGCTAGGGTGGAAACGCACCGCCAAAACAGCCAAATTTACGAACTATGTAGATATGTTTCTGTAGCTAAAACCGGTGTCATTCTTTACATTTGCGGTCGAGCATTCAACATTCTGATTTGAATTCGAAGTTTTGGTCGTTATGTATACAAACAGCATCTACTATTTTAGTACCTTATACTTCTGGAGGAATTTAAAGAATGTGCAGGTAACATGTTGCATGACAGATGTCAATATAACTAAGTTTGCCTTTGTCCAAGGTACATAACCATATAAAGGTATGTACTTGTGATCATTATATACGGTCCAGCTAAATTTTTGACAAAAAATACAAGTAAATTATTTTGTATTTAGAAACATGTTCAATACTTGTATACATGTAGTTTTACAAGAATGAATACCGGTGTATATTATTTGAATCTCTTCAGTGCAAGAAAGAGTCCCCAAAATACGCTGGCAAGCTTACGGACAGTCGCTACAATGCCGATCACAAGGATTGTACTCGTTGTTTTTATTTAATGTATTGAAATGAACAATACAATCAATTGGTGGCGATTTGTTTTCTGTTCCACTTTTTTTATTCGTACAGCAAAAATCGCACCCTTATTATCAAGTGAGAAATATGTTTGTTAAACTTACGCATTATATTAAATAAATTAAAGTGAAACTTAACCACACTCTACACGGTTTATTATACATAAGTGACAGAAATAAAATTAATTGAAAATAGGGAATGGACGTTGAGTCATGTATTACATAACATTTATATTTAATAAATTTAATTATGTTCATGCCTGACTATCCAATCTTATTAAACTAGCTAGAAATGTTTCCTTAATACCCTGGTTAATTAAATACAAATCTATTCAACAAATACACCCAAAAGAAATATAAAGCATTTTATATTTTCCTTCAAACGTGTTTTTATAAACGATATTTGACTCGATTGGAACATTTTCAGAACAACAACATAACTCCTATTTTAAATTGGCACGTCGTCAAAACATGTCATAAATACAATCAACAAGTGTGCATTGTGCATTAAACGAAACATAAATTCGGTATTAGTTGTTCGCGAATAAGTCATGTTCAGTGGTGCATTCCACGAAAAAAAAAGTAGTTCGTCATACGATATTTAGTAATAAGTCATTTTCTGCTTTGTTATATACAAAACACGACAAGATAGTACTTTGTGTGAGTCTCATTGCAAAACCGAAAATGTTTATGTATGCCAATCAAAGAGAACCTATATAAAATACCAACCATAACGTAACTTTGTTATTTGTTTGAATCGTACATGTCATATGTAATAAGCCTGAAACATAGAGCGCAACATCTCGAGCAATTAAAATTGCATATTAGAACTGTTAGTTTTCTGAATGATATACAAGTATGGATTCTACAATGCACATAACATAATCAAAACCCACAGGATCGCGTCATGGAAACAGCAACTTTTCGAATAAATTTACGTGAACAATTAATGCGTTTCTGTCGTCAATAGTAAATGGAAATGATTAATTCATTTGTCGGTCCCATAACGTGTAAACACCCACCTACAGTATATTACAGGTAGACACCTGTGTTTGAATAAACAAAGAAGTTCATGACGTCCTTTAATGCGATCAATTGAGCTCTTTATAGAACACGACTCTTGTCTTTGGTTTCCCTGTTAAGAACAACCGATAATGCAGACACGTCAACGTCGAAACTTATGTATAGGTATTTTTGTATATAAGTTAATGTAAGTTAAGAGATAACAATAGTATTAGATCAGCTTTTCCTTAATAATATCAATACAACAGCTCATGGTCCGTATTTTAGTACATTTTTTTTCAATGGGTAAATACCAACGACGTAAATGATGAAGAGCAGTCGGCAACTTTACATGCATACCAGGGTCGGCGTAAACATTTCAAGGACATACCACATGTAACAAAGACCAAGGTCTCGTAATATGATGCGACATTGCCGCATGCATGGCATTGATGTATGCTTTTCTGACGAGTTTATCTGATATACTTGACGTGGCAAACCTATCCTTGAAAATTTAGGGGATTTTTCGTTTAGATTTTACCGGATACTTGCGCTTCGGATATAGTAAAAATTACCATATTTGGGAACGGCTGCACATTGAAATCGTATGACAAATTATTGGGACAGATGTAAATCGTATCCACAAAAACCATAAATCATGAGCGGTTGAGATCACATGAGAGATCATTTTGAGATGACATGCTCAAGATGAAAGAAGCATTTGATTGTGTAAATTCCGCAGCAATGAAACACGATATACATGCAATATAAACAGTAAAACACAAAACACACGTTTAACACGATTTGCATAAAGCCTGATTATATGAGCAAAATTAATTATGCTAAAAGTTAGTAATTAACACAGAAAAATATAGTTTTTTTCAGAACGTAAGGTGAACAAAATATTGCAGTACACAATAGCCAATTAGATACATTATGCGAGACGCAATGCGCATATATTTTGTTTTTATTGATAGGTTTTCTTCCTTTGGGTTGTTTTCTAAGAGAAAATTGTTTGGATAAAAAGAAAAGTTCGTGCAGTCCTTGAAAGCAATAAATTTAGGTCGTTATATAACGCCACTCATTTCTGTGGTTTCCTATTTAGAAAAAAAACGGGTATGATAATACAGACACGTCCACGTCGTAGAACATGCATAATCAGTTTGTATGTAGGTTAATGGCAATCGTATTATATCAGTTTGTTCTAAAACTTCCGTTATGAAAGATCATAGTTCATATTTTATCGCACCGTTTGGGTATATTAAATCATCCCGTTATACCCAGAAGAAAACGTGCAGGTATATGCATAAATGAAATGTTGCAAACAAGTCAGGGCACGCCAGCTGTTCAAGTGGCCAAGGCCGAGTGGCAACATTTCTTCAAGGCATGCAAGGACTGCGTGTTATTGGTGCAAACAATTCATGGCATGCTATTGGTTGCGGAAACCAAGGCTGAGTGGCACGATGAAACATTTCCACATTGCATGCAAGGACCGCATGTTTTTCGTACGTGTCGGAACTGAAACCAAGCCTTGGGGATTGGAGTGATTTTACGGTTGGATGTGTCCGGACAAATGGGTTTGGGGTTTTCATAAAATATAGAAATATCTGTAAACGACTCCACTTTAAAATGTATATCATATGACAATCGTTGGGAACACAGTGAGACATAGATCGTAGTCGAATTATCATAAGCATGAAAATCGAGTAATGGCTAACTCCTAAATTATCTAGACGAAAATGTCAAGTTTTATATGACCATTGAAATGTCAAGATATTCGCGACAAAGGAAATTATCGGTAGACATAAAAAAACAACACAACCACTCCATGCACGCAAATTGATTTACAGCTGATGACAAAAGATAGATACCGCTGAACAACTAGAATTTGTCACGATAGTGAAGAAAAATACTCTCTTTCGAACATGTCAAATTAGGTAGCAAGTCGATACAATAACAATATATTATCACTTGGGTCCGTTTCGAACACATTGACATGGTCCTAACGAATATAGTGCACTAAGGTTAATGAGAAAGGGATGATTGAAGTTATTTTTATATATACGACTATATAAATAATTCAACCTCGGGGCATATTAGCTCTAGGGGCATGATTCTAACATTTTTTTTGTTTTCGATGACCACAATCCTTTTCACATAACATATTTCAATTTTTGGCACAATAATTTTTGAGGACAACAATTATTTAGTTATTGTGCTAAACAAGTCTTCATTACACTTTAGTATTATCTTCTTTTATTACTCATATGAACAACAGATGTTTAGCCGGATTGCTCAAGATGTTCATGGATGTAACAGTTTGTTGAAAGTGATATGTTGTAATAACAAAAAATGCTTACATGCTTGCGAGAAAAGAACATAGGCCTAAAATAGTTGCAAGACTTTCATTTTTCATGTGGGCATGGACCGGATAGACACAGATATCCTGCTATTCTTCTAAAAGAGAAGGGATTGATTGATTATTGATTTTACACAGGGCTGAGGTGGACAATTCTAAAATAACTCTGTTTTTTTATGAGTATATTACTGGTATCCTTGGGCTTGAGTCATACCATTGGGAAAGATAAAATTACATAAACGAAAAAGCCACCGCAAATGACAGTAAGGATTAACAGCACCATGTGAAAAAATGAAACGCTTGTTTTTCAAAAATGTTTTCATGGCTTGAGAAACATTGGAATCCCAAAGTATATGTCACCATGATATGACCGTGACAACGACTAGTCAGGGCACCGATTCTCTCCAAAAATGACGGTCTTTGCTGCACGTGTTATATGAAGATTTAACCACTCCTAAATGTTATTGTGTGAATCTATTTATAGAGTCCCTTAATGTGTGTCATGAAAATATAACTGGTCTGAAAATAGAACATAGGGATAAGCCCTAGTTTGCCCTGGCATGCCCGAAAACAAACCAGCAGGAGAAGCAAATATCATATACAAGAATACATGCGTGCGTTTAAAAGATTACAAGCTTCTTTGTTTTTTTGTCTCTTAGTCTGTGAAGCCAACAACGAATAAAACAACAGGTGTTGCATTAATTGTCACGAAACTTTTAACAGTTATTTAATTAAATAGATTCTCAGATTCTGGGCTATTGTTCTCGTAAACTCCCCTCGTCATTTGTTTATTGCCCGCTAAAATTATAAGCAATTAATGTCATTATTTTTTAAAAATACGAATACGTATTTTGTATGAGTCTTTGACTGTTATCCCTGGGATTGCGTCATGTTGTGGACCTCTGTGCTGTCATGAACGAAGCAATGCGAGCAGAAAATGCAAAAACAGTCAAATGAGTTGTTAAAGCGGTAATTAAATTCAATTCTTTAATATAGATTTGATATAATATGTTGTTCGATGTCAAACAATTACTATTCTTTATACGTTTTAGACATTTGGCCATAACGGAATCCCATGAATTTGTGGACAATAAGTTATTCATATCAGAGTAGTTGTTACATGGTAATATTTTACAATAGTTGTGTTTGAAAATAAACAACAACGTCAGCATTTGGAAAAGTGAAACACACGACTGCCATCAACATTTTATCATGTTATGCGTGCCTTGTAACTGTTTGCTTTATATAAACAGCCTTCTAGGTTAGTTAAGATCGCAAATCTGTTACATAGGAGTGGTGTCGTGTGAAAAGATGATATACATAGCAAAACCAATTGATTATGGTCCATAATCAAGCTCATAATCAACATATCGGTGAAGAACATAGATGTAACAAGAGTTATTATGACTAACAGGACTTCAGACAAGACTGATAAAGTTCAAGTACGGCAACGAGTTGTGATTGAAGTTACTATATTGAATCACGAGAAAAGACTTGTTTAAGTACGACAGACAAAACATGTTTAATCTAAAATATGCGTCCGTAAAAAATAGAGAGCTACAACAACCAACAAGGTACTCAAATGAAATATGAAACCTTTTGAACTGATACAGACATGCTTATGATAACCACTGCATCATGCCTTGACATGTTTCACCTTACACGAACAGCTCATCCCTTCTATAGAAAGACATACATAAATATGCTTGATGGTGACTAGACTCTGAAGAGACCGACCGCATCCAATTACTTCACCCAGTTCGCTTAAATCTCCATTAACAAATATCAAACATAATTTTTATATTAAATAATATCAGACGATCATCAGTTGAGTTTTTTTTTTGTGTCAATACAATTTCACAATGTATGTAATTGTATGTTCAAGCTAGCCATTCGCCTAGACATCTTACACCGAGAACGCTTTGTTGCCTGTACCACTCATTAAAATAGCACATACGCAATTAGTGTCATGGTGAATCCAGTATATCCCCTCTAGTATACCCCGTATAAAAAGTAATATAACTTAAACAATTATAGTAATAGTAGTAGTAGTAGTAGTAGTAGAAGTAGTAGTATTAGTAGTAGTAGTAGAAGTAGTAGTTGTAGTAGTAGAAGTCGTAGTAGTAGTAGTAGTAGTAGTAGTAGTAGTAGTAGTAGTAGTAGTAGTAGTAGTAGTAGTAGAAGTAGTAGTAGTAGTAGTAGTAGTAGTAGTAGTAGTAGTAGTAGTAGTAGTAGTAGTAGTAGTAGTAGTAGTAGTAGTAGTAGTAGTAGTAGTAGTAGTAGTAGTAG